>WOUH02000001.1:3785614-3808292 GCA_009936405.2 Stevia rebaudiana
TTTTCTGGTGGATAAAGTGGAATTCCATCGTATAGTTGAGGAGTCTTGGTTGCAAGAGGTCAATGGGGTTCACCAATTTAGAGTTGCTAAGAAGCTTAAATTACTAAAAAATCCATTAAGGGCATTGCTTTTTCAGCAAGGTAATATTCATAAGAAAGTTAAGGAGACCCGCGATCAATTAAAAGATATCCAATCGCGTCTTGAAAAGGATCCGTTAAATCATATGCTTCAAGATGAGGAGAAAGATATTATTAAATTGTTTTATCAAGTTAGCTTGGATGAGGAGAAATTCTTGAAACAAAAATCCAAGGTGAAATGGCTGGCGGTGGGTGATGCTAATACTTCTTATTTTCATAAATCTATGAAAATAAGGAATCAACGTAATCGTGTGGATACTATAAAAGATGTTACGGGAGATATTCATCATGGTAGTCATGCAAAAAACGCTTTAGTCGATCATTTTGAGAAATTTTTAGGTCAAAAAGATGATGGTATTGAGGAGTTTCCTGGTCTGATGTTCGATAATGTGCTGAATCCTACTGTCGCGCTCCATATGATCAGACCTATTACTCGTGTGGAGATAAAGCAAGCTGTTTTTGACATGAATGATGATAAGGCACCGGGCCCTGATGGTTATTCTGCTGCGTTTTTCAAGAAAGCATGGCCGGTTGTAGGCGAGGATGTGTTAAGTGCAATTGAAGATTTCTTTTCAAAAGGAAAACTCCTTCAAGAACTAAACCATACGCTTATTGCTCTTATTCCTAAAGTCCCTACTCCGGGAGTAGTGACTGATTTCCGTCCCATTGCGTGTTGTAACGTGATATATAAAGTTATTAGTAAGCTGATAGCTAATCGTATAAAAGGTGGTTTAGATGGGATTGTGTCCATCAATCAATCTGCTTTTATCCCGGGAAGGAAAATCACAGATAATATTCTTCTCACCCAAGAGTTGATGTATAACTACCACTTGGAGAGAGGTCCCCCGCGATGCGCCATGAAGATTGACATACAGAAAGCTTACGATACAGTTGATTGGAGTTTTCTTCACCGTGTTCTAGATGGTTTTGGTTTTCACCCGAAAATGGTAAGTTGGATTATGACATGCGTTACCACAGCCTCTTTTTCTTTGAACATTAATGGTAACACATATGGTTATTTCAAAGCAAAACGAGGTTTAAGACAAGGTGATCCTCTATCTCCTTATCTTTTTACCTTGGTTATGGAAGTGCTCACGTTAACCCTGAACAAAACTATCTTGGAAGATATTGGGTTTCGGTATCATCCTAAATGTGAGAAGCAAAAGTTAGTTAACTTATGTTTCGCTGATGACTTATTTGTGTTCTCGAGAGGTGATACGGTTTCTGTTAAGATGATTATTGAAGCTTTGTTCAAATTCAGCAGGTTCTCTGGTCTAGTGCCAAGTGTTCAGAAAAGTACTATCTATTTTTGCAATGTTCCGGAACAAGTGAAGTTGAATATCATGGATATTATCCCTTTCGAAGAAGGCAAGCTTCCTGTTAAATATCTGGGGGTCCCTCTGGTGTCTACAGGTCTCAGATACAAGGATTGTAAGGTTCTGGTGGATCGTATGGAAAAAAGAATCACTAATTGGAAAAACAAATACTTATCTTTTGCAGGTCGATGCCAACTGATTAAATCTGTGCTATTTTCTATGCACATTTATTGGGCATCGGTTTTCTCCTTTCCAATTCGCCTTATTAATGAGCTTGAAGCAAAAATGAGGGGATTCCTTTGGTGTCAAGGACCGATGCAAAAAGGGAGAGCTAAAGTGGCGTGGAAGGATGTTTGTCTCCCAAAGGAAGAAGGTGGTCTTGGTATTAGACGCATTGGAGACATGAATAACGCGTTAATGTCCTCTCATATTTGGAACATTATAACCTGTAGTGATTCTCTATGGGTTAATTGGATATATAAGAACAGGTTACATAATCGTAGTTTCTGGGATATTCCCGTTCCGCGTACTGGTTCTTATACTTGGAGAAAGCTTCTTCAAATGCGGCCGGTTATTCAAAAGGTTGTTTGGTCGATTATTGGAGATGGGAAAGCCACTTCGGTTTGGTACGATCAATGGAAATGGCCTCAAGCTTGGGAGGATGTGTTCCCCATCCTTTTTAGGTTTCAGCAAATTCAAATTCGTCCAGGAGTTGCTGATCGCTTAGTTTGGAAAGATGGCAATGCTATCCATGAGTTCTCCCCGAGTATAGTTTGGAATTCTATCCGGCCTAAGGAACAATTGGTGGAATGGCATAAAGTTATTTGGTTCCCGCAATGTATCCCTCGTCATGCGTTTCTCATGTGGATTATCATGAGGAAAAAACTCTTGACGCAGGATAAAATATTGAGTTGGAGTAGTGAGAGACGGAAAAACATGAATGTCATGTGCTGTTCGTTATGCTTGGCAAATTTTGACTCTCATGATCATTTCTTCTATGAGTGTAATTATTCCATGCAGGTGTGGAAACAAGTCTCATGCAACACATTGCTAAACCCATGTGATCATAGCTGGAGTAGCATAATTAGCTACTTAGTTACGCATGCTAAGTCGAAACACGTAATTCAAATCATAAATCGGTTGGTGACAGCAGCAAGTGCGTATCTGATATGGCAAGAGAGAAATAACAGATTATTTCGGAATCAGTCTAGACCTCCCGAAGTTTTAAGTGTGGCAATTCGTGATCAAGTGAGATTAAAGCTTATGGGATTAAAAATAAAGAAGAACACCCGAACGAGAGCAACTCTACGTGATTGGAAGCTTGAGGGAATGCATGTCTCAGATGATGGAGGATAGTCTTTTGTGTTTATAGCTGGTCGATTTTATTTTGTCTTTGCTTCGCTAGGTTGAGCGAGTTAGATTACTCATTTGTGAGTGGTTTTTTGTGTTTAGCAGATGTATTGTTTTTTCTGGTTTCGCGTGTGCAGGGGCATGTCCCGCACATGAACTAATGTGGGATTCCCCAACATTACTTGTGTTTTGTTTGGTTGTTGATATATAGAATCACCGGGGTAACCCTTTACCCAAAAAAAATAATGTGGGTTATCATTATTCATTCATACATTTGCTTACCATAATTCTTATAAACATGAAATCGCGTGATTTTTCTTAACTATATTATATATGAAATGCTCACCAACTACTTTTGTAGTTGATACTTTTATTTTACATGTGTAACAGGATAAGTGAAGATATCGCGATGCAAATCTAGGATGCATGGACCTAGATTAATAAACTGGATTTTATTTTGTTTAAGTTATTTGTTTCAAAACAATTACATTGGAATATTGTTTATTTGCTTGAATGAAATTAAATTTAATACTGCTTGCATGTTAATATTTGGTAACACTAGTGGCACGTGCGATGAACAATCATATCACGCTCCGACGATTCCGCCGTCGGTTGGGGTGTGACATCACATCTTCGGCTCCCTACTTCCCATTCCCGGCACACAGCTTTGGTCCTTACACTCCACCTTTGTTCTATACGCCCACCCCATCGGCCACACCTTTTAGCCCATTCGCGACTGGGAGTGACATGGGAAGACACGGCACTCCCCTCGTAACTCAGGGATGGGGACCTTGCTATGCACCACTTCCTCCCCCCACTAGCTCGGTGAGTCAGGGCTAATGGTGGGTGGAAGGTCAAAGAAACATACGTCGGTGGGAGCAAATCATGGACAAAATTGTATGTGCTTATCCGGCTTGACTTGACTTGTTTGATCAATATATACAAAATCATGTTTGAGCCAAAAAAAGAAAACTATTTATTTACTTGGTGTGCTTGTTTTGCATTTATAGTTATCGTTAATGCTTCTTGGTTATTAAATTAGGCTAATTAGAGGCTGTTTTGTACTGAAAGCAAAAGATCATCATCATGATACATGCATATGTGTAATGTGTATAGAGCATATAATATTGATTAAAAGTATAGTAAAATATGTTAATATTACATGTTGACATGTGTTCTTTGTGAGTCTGATTATCAAGATTAGTTGTTACAATTGGATCCATGATGATGAAATACCCAAACGCGTCATGTGAATATTACTAGGTAAGCTCAAGAATCTTTGTACAAGCTCTTAATTTTATTTTGTTTTATCAAGAAGAATCTTGAAACGAATCGATCTGAAATTTTCATTTTTTTCTGTTTGGTATTTTTTAGATACCATCTGAGCAAGTTTTAGTCAAAGATAATGGTGTTTTTGTTGAAAAGTTTTTTTCTTTTGGATCAGAGATCTTGTTATATCAAGAATCTTGAAATGCATCATCTTAAACTGCATAGTGTAGTTTTAAGGATCTTTGTTCAAGTTCTTACAGTTTTTATCATGAATTTTTAAATGCATCAATTTAAGTTTTCTGGGTAAGTTATCAAGACCCATCTAATCTGAGATTTGGTCAAAGTCAATGGTTTTCATTGTTAAAGTTCTTAACTTTTGGATCAAGCATCTGAATTAAATCAAGTTGAACCAATTAATTCAAGTAGGGAAAGTCAAGGAATCTTTGTTTAAGTTCTTTTACATTTTATTTCAAGAATCTTAAGTAAGTTGTCAATGCACTTCAGATCCAATTTTGGTCAAAGTCAATTGCATGTTTGTTTAAATCTTGATTTCTTATGTTTTGGAACAAGAATCTTGAACTGCATCAACTTAATATTAATTACCTTTGTAATTTTTTTCTTGAGGCGCTTTAGTCATAAAAGGTTTAAAGATGTTGCTTTATGTGCAAACAACCACATAAGCTTAATATGTGTTACATATCACACTTTGTAAAGCAAACATTTTACAATATTTTTATTTATTTGGTTGTTTTTTCGTATCAACCTTCTAAATTTGTTGGCACATACACTTGATCGGACACTACAACCGATTAAACCAAAACATAGACAATAACTTGATGATTTGAAAATACTTTTCTCCAACTCTTTTATTAATATATTAATAAAGCTCTATTTTAAAGTTATCTCCAAATAAACATATTCAATCTCATGCACTAAATAAAGATTTAAAACGTATTTAATTACCATACAAACTTTAATTTATCTCCCACTTCGTTTTTAGGTTTCAGAATTATCACCAACATATATTACTGATTTTAACTTAGGCATGCTTTTTTGAACCAAGACTAATGTCAGATTTTGACTAACTCGACCAAATTATTGCTAGTCAAACCAGCTTTGAAGGGCAAAAGGGTCATTTCCAGTTGAACATTTGAGCTGGAGAAACGTATGCTTAATTTTATTTTGTCATTCATTTTCCATGTATTCAAAGTTGCAGACAATTCATGCATGTGATGACTCATTTTTGGCTTATTGCTTCTTCTTAATTGGATATGTGTGTAATCATTGACTTTGTGGTGGTGTTGTTCGTATTGTGGTACAGTAACCAAATAACTGGTTCAATTTTTGCTAGTTGACAAAAGTGCATAATAAGAGTGACCATGCAAATCTTATCATCTTAAGTAATCAAATATAATTACATATAATAATTAATGCCGTTTAAAAAAAGAATAATAAATGTAATTAATGGTGTTAGCTAGACCATTTGAATCAAAAGCTTCCATAGACATTACAGTTACACAATCAAGTAAAATTGAGTATCAGTAAATAATTAATGTTTTAAAAGTATTACTTTATGAGTAAATTAAGTATCAAAATTATTGAATGAAGTGATTGGAAAGTTCTATAAACACATTCTAGAATTGTGGCTTGATAAATATTCCTGGCCGGTTTTAGTTCCTATAAGTAGTTAGCAACCAGCTTATGGTTATGTCACAAATATTGGAATAAAGAGTAAAAATAATTAACTTTATACATATTTTAACCTTTTTTCTAACAAATGTCATAATAGCGACGAAAAAGAGAAATGATTTTAGGAGTCCAGATGAAAAGAAGGTATATCTAAGGGTGAAATCCGAAAAACAATATTGTACCTAAAAACGCTTAAAACTAATTCTATTGAACACATTTTGGTCGGAACCCTTTCGTCGGAACTTAAACCATCACACTAAAGCCTAAAACTAATTCATAAAACTAAAAACTAAATCATAAGCTAAACCTAAAGTTAAATTTAAACACTAAATGCGCGCTAAACTCTAAAGCCAAATGCTAAGCTAAGTTATGATAAGTAATTTCTAAATCTTATAAGTTAACCGTAAAAGCTAAGATAATATAGTTTAACGAGACGGTTCCAACGATGTCACCAAAATGAGTTCAGTTGGAGCTGGTTAGAATTGTTAAATGTTATGTATATTATTGTTTTTAGTGTTTTTAGACAAAATGTTATTTCTCCTTTGAGTAAAAAAAGAAATCGATTATGTATATAGTTGTATTTGTATAGTGTTTGTTTATGCATGATAATGGAATCCTATGATGTGTATTTTACTAAAATGAGTAAGAAATTGTTGAACTTGCATTTATATATTAAAAAAAACTTGAAAACAAATGAACATGACTGTTGCGTATACCTAACCGTCCATTATTTTAGTTTGTCTAAACATTATTTTTCAATAATTGACTTCACAGTAATCTTGTTAGGTTTTGTACGTTTTCGTTTTAAATTTTAATTTTTTATTATGGCATGTGTACATATGGTTTACATATTCTGCGTCAATATATTCACTCATCTAATCGTAGCTATATATTGAAGAAGTTGTATATTCTATAGTTATATACTTAAGGTGGTTCGCTGCTTCACGAGACAATCTATGAGCCCACTCGACTCGGCTTGAAATCTCTTTGAGTTTTGAGTTCGACCTTGATTCACATATATACAAATCGAGCCACCTCATGGCTCAGTGAGCCACCTTCAATTTTTTTTTATATTTTATATTTATTCAAATAATCAACTAACCCAATTTTTAAAAAAGTAAAAAAATGTAAAATTTTAAATGACGTTATAATCTAATGTTGTATATAAAATATATTAGATTGAAACAATTATTTAAACTAAAGTGGCCTAACTAGAAAGAAAAAGTATGAGTGGACTTAATTAGAATAAAAAAAAATACCAGAGTGACTTAATTGAAACGAAATTAAAAGGTTATTACATTTTTATACAGCTAACCCTTAAATAACTCACCCAACTCACCTGTAACAAAATTCAAATGACTTATAATCTTTTGATATTATTTAACTTTATCAACGTCAAATATACTATTATTATAGAAATAAATTAATTTTTAGATATTTTTACGACTTTCAGTTATTAACTTTTTACTCATTTTTATTCCATTTAAAAGAATACAATACAAATTATTTAAATTTCAAAAAAATAATTCATATTATCAAAATCAATTATAATGAAACTGTAAAAAAGATGGTTAATATTGATTTGACGCATGATGTGTTAGGAAAATAGAAGAAGTGCTATCTCTTTTGTTTCGACACCCGATAAAAATCATCTTGTTCAATATATGCTTCGAGGGACTAGGTTTCCATGTAACTACTTTATTTATGTATATATTCATCGTAACAACCCTCATGCCAAAAGATTATCTTTTTCTTTTTTCCATTTAATTTTCAGGGGTAAAAAAATAAGAATACTCTTGAATGTTTTTGTAAATGGATAAATTATACTCGTATAAATAAAAGACGAATAAAAGTAAATTGTTTTTCACTTATTTATATTGTATTGTATTGTTGTATGTAATAAAATACTCAGATTTATATTCCATCATATGAATTTCTTTATTTGTTATCAAATAAAAATAATTTTATTACGCAATCATGTCTAAGTCGGGTTATATAATACAATAGACTAATAGAGTAACAAGTTACTTAAATGATACTATAGTATTTTTGGAAGGAATGATACTCCAGATAATTTACACCCACAAAGTGTTATAAAATCAAACAAATAATGTAATGCTGCTATAAAAATAATTATAATCCCATAGACTACGTGGAATGCAGGTTAGTGGGGCGTTTTGGCTCCCAAAAACGTCCAACACCGCCCTGCCTCCATGTTTTTGGGTCGTTACTAGCCACGCCTTCACTCCAGCAACGGTGTTTTTCAAGATTTGATTTTTTTATTAATTTTTTTCTAACCAATCACAATATTACACATCACCCTCCTACTAATCACAAAACATCATATCAACACATACTTTTTACCCACTCAAGCCCCACTAAAACTCAATATATTTCTACCATTCCACTCACCCACTTTACTTATTCAAGCCCCACTAAAACTCAATACATTTCTACACTCACCAACTTTACTCATTCTCCTTCCATGACACTCCAGCCCCACATATTCTTACAATCACGCAGTAATCAAAGCTCTGCATCAATGGTGATGAACACCGGCTAGGTTTCAGTCAGCCCACGATTTTATTAACACCCACTTGATAAGATGTCGATCTCCAATGTTACACATGATGAATGTCCTTCATCTTCATTACCAACATCAGAAAAAGTCGTCAATTTGATCCGTCAATTCACTCACACCCTGAAATCCGGCGGTATTAAGCTGAAAGACCGGTGTAAAAAACCTACCCAAGTTCACGCTCTTACGATCAGTTCCATTCTATCATCATCATCATCATCATCAAATAGTGACGAAATGAGTTCAACCCAATTCGTAAATGCTAAATCTCATCTTCCATATGGATTACCTGATTTGCATCTAATTGAACCCCCTATAGATCGTTACTTAAATCACGTTGATTTTATTGATTCAATCTCCGATATTTACCGGAGAATCATGCAATGTTCATCTGATTCTGAAAGGAGTTGTTTATATCTAGAACAGTATGCTCTATTATGCGCACTGGGTGATCCGAAGCTGCTTCGAAGGAATTTGCAGTCTGCTAGAGAACACGCTGTTGACATACATTCAAAGGTTGTTCTATCTTCTTGGTTGCGATATGAGAGGCGAGAAGACGAGCTTTCGGGTATTTCCGCCATGGATTGTATCGGTAAGGTTCTTGAATGCCCGAAATCAGCTTTGATTGATAACGGTTATGACCGTTTTCGTTCTGTTTATGATTGCTGTCAATGTGTTTGTGAAAATGCCTCTGAGAATAATGAATGTTTGGTTGATGATAACAATAATAATAATAAAGATGATGCAAAAGCAGAAGAAATTGTATGTTTCTGTATTGGAAATGAGGTGATTAGTTGTGTTAGACCTAAAATAGCTTCATTATCTAGCCCACTAAACACCTTATTATATGGTGGTTTTGTTGAGTCAACTAAAAAAAGCATTGATTTTTCACAAATTGGGATATCTGTTGAAGCAATGAGGGGTGTAGAGATCTTTAGTAGAACTAAAAAGATTATAGATTTTGTTTCTCCAAGTATAATTTTGGAGATTTTATCATTTGCACATAAATTCTGTTGTGAGGAAATGAAATCAGCTTGTGAGGTTTATTTATCATCATTAGTTTCCAACATTGATGACGCGTTAATATTCATTGAATACGGTTGTGAAGAACACGCAAGTCTCCTTGTAGCATCTTGTTTACAAGTCATATTAAGAGAGATTCCAAATTCTTTAAATAATCCCAAAGTTTTAAGCTTATTTTGTAGTCATGAATCAATGGAGAAATTACGTATTGTTGGTCATGTTTCTTTTTTGTTATATTATTTCCTTACACAAGTAGCCATGGAAGAAAAGATGACATCATCAAACGCGGTCATGCTGTTAAAAAGATTAACCGAGTGTGCAACAAAAAAATGGCAGAAAACACTCGCGTTTCATCAGTTAGGCGTTTTATTATTCGAAAAAGAAGAATTTAAAAACGCGCAAAGTTGTTTCAAGGTCGCGTATGAAACGGGTCATGTTTATTCTGCTACGGGTATCGCTAGAACAATGTATAAACAAGGAAAAACTTATTTCGCACGGGAATTAATCAACAAGATTGTATCAGATTGTAAAAAACCAAAAGGATGGATGTATCAAGAAAGATCTTTATACAATCTTGGAAGTAAAAAGATTCAAGATTTGGAAACCGCCACTAAATTAGATCCTACACTTTCATATCCATACAAATACCGCGCTATATCAATGGTGACTGAAACTTCAGTCAATGATGCGATTCAAGAAATCAACAGAATCATTAGATTCAAGGTTTCTCCTGATTGTCTTGAATTAAGAGCTTGGTTTTATCTTGTTATTGAGGATTATGAATCTGCAATGAGGGATATTAGAGCATTGTTGAGTTTAGAGCCTTATTTTATGATGTTTCATGGTAAAATGAGATGTGATTATTTGGTTGACTTGTTGAGTCAACGGGTCAAACAATGGACTCCTGCTGATTGTTGGTTACAACTTTATGATCGGTGGTCTTGTATTGATGATATCGGGACACTTGCTATAATTCATCAAATGATGGCTTATGATCCTGGAAAGAGTCTTTTAAGATTCAGACAGTCGTTACTTCTTTTAAGGTATTGTTTATAATTCAAAATTATTTTTATTTTTCTATTTTCTAGGGTTTAAATACAAAAAATAATTGAGTTCCTTTTCTAGTGAAGCAAATGTTTTCCTTAAAAAAATTATTTGTAAATTCTGTTATTACATTTTTTGTTATGTCAATGTGTGGCTTGATAGTTTATATTTGCTGACATGCCATTGGTTTTATGCAAATTCTATAATTAATTTTTTTGTTATAGCAATGTGTGCCACGTCAGCAAATTTTAATTAATCACTCAAAGTTTTATCGTCCCTCTAAAGTTGCTAAACTTTCACCGGGTGTTCCAATCCTTTGTAATACTTCTATAAATGTTTAAATTTTAAAAATTAAGTGATGCATATGAAACTTATAAGCATAGTGCTATTTAATGAATTTCTTTTGTCCAGTTTGACTTAAATTTAACAGTTATGTTACATGGTTTTTTTTAGTGATTTTTTTCTTCATTATTATCTTACTACTTCAAGTTAATTAAAAAACAAATCTCACTTATTAGTAACCAAGATTCATATGTGTTCCATTTGCCTCGCTAAATTATTAAAAAAATTAATATTTATAAAAGTATTACATAGGATTTGAACACCTAGTGAAAGTGACTTTATAAAGACAAAAATACAAAAAAAAAAAAAAAAAAAAAAAAAGAAAAACCTTGTAAGTGACTTTAAAGAACACTAACTTGGTTAGTTTACACATGTGTGTTGCTATTTCTTGGTTTTTTTAACTCAATTTTCTGTTATGACCTAAAAACAGATTGAACTGCCAAAAGGCTGCAATGCGAAGCCTACGATTGGCTAGAAATCTTGCAACTACAAATCATGAAAGACTCGTGTATGAAGGTTGGATCTTATATGACACCGGTTATCGTGAAGAAGCTTTATCAAAAGCAGAAGAATCAATTTCACTTCAAAGATCATTCGAAGCTTATTTTCTTAAAGCGTATACACTTGCAGATGCATCCGTTGATCCGGATTCTTCTTCTGTTATTCAACTTCTTGTTAATGCTCTCAAATGCCCGTCAGACGGGCTTAGAAAAGGACAAGTAAGTGACATGTAGGCGTACAGGTTGCAAGACTTGCAGGTCGGGTCATTTGGGTTGAAACGGGTTATTTTTTATACGGGTTACAAAATGTTGGGTCAAATTGTTTTAAGTTGACCATAAACACTTTCTTGTATAGGTTTATAGTTTTCTATAAATATTAACAAGGTTAGAAACCAGCGTATTACACAGGCTGAATAAAGGAAATATTAATCAGTGAAGAAATGGAATATATAAAGAAGTGATATAAGAGAAGGGGTAAAAAGAAATATTTGGTTCACATAATTTGGACACGTGACGCTGAAAATTACTTATTTATTAGGTATTGATTATTTGATATATTACTACATAAGTAACAAACATTACTATTGTTAACCAACTATCATTAGGCCCCAAAACGATTAAACTTTCAGAAATTGTGATTTTTAATGATCAAACGTAACTGATTTTCATCTGACACATCAGCACCATGTCGGCAAAAGAAGTTCAGTTGGTCAGAACTTACCAACGTGTCATCAAATTTTTGTAAATCAAAATATTCGAAACTTGGCAATCTTAAATCACAGTTTTTTAAAGTTTGAATGTTTTTTTGACTGAAATTAATTGGTTTCCAGAATTAAAATTTGCACATTGTTTATTACCTTTTTATGTAAGTAGCCCTAATCTAAATCATTGAAAATAAGGACTTTCAACCCGTTTGACCCATTGGCTTTTTAACTAATTCACTAATCTTTTCTAAACCACCAGTTTGAAGTAAAAAAAAGAATCCCGAATTCACCTGTTTACAAATCACAGTTAAATCCATCAAAATTGTCACATCTAATAAGATAGAGGAAGCAAGGGGGTAATTTTTTTATTTTTTTGTTATTGCAGGCATTAAATAATCTTGGGAGTATATATGTGGACTGCAGAAAACACGATCTTGCTGCAGATTGTTATATAAACGCACTCGATATAAAGCACACGCGTGCTCATCAAGGTTTAGCACGTGTCTATTCTTTAAAAGAGGAAAGAAAAGCTGCGTATGATGAAATGACAAAATTAATAGAAAAAGCAGAAAATAATGCATCTGCTTATGAAAAACGGTCAGAATATTGTGATCGCGATAACGCCATGAGTGATTTGTATATGGCTACTCAATTGGATCCTCTCAGGACTTACCCGTACAGATATAGAGCTGCAGGTACTTTTTATTATATAAAATATTTTGAGTTTAAATAATAAGTAGTATGCTGGATTAATTTCATATATATGTCATTCTAAAAAGTTTAGAATTTCTTATAAATCGTTTTTAAAGTCATGTTTAACCTTTCAAAACACTAAAAATATATGTATTTATTCGCTTCATAATAAATAGAGTTAATTACACATATGTCCCTATGCTTTGCGGAAAGTAACATGTTTGGGTTATAAGGGTTTAAAGTAACATGTTTGGGTTTTATCTTTTCAATTTTTTAACGAGTTTGGGTATTAAGGCTAACTTTTGTTAACTTTTTCGTTAAATTAGGATGAAATGACCAAAATACCCTTTAACTTTCTAAATAGTCAAAGTCAAATGGAGAAAAGTTAAAGGGTCTTTTAGTTATTTCACCTTATTTAAATAGAAAAGTTAACGTAAGTTAGCCTTATTACTCAAACTCGTAACAAAACTGAAAGCATAAACCCAAACCTATTACTTTAAATCCTTAGTACCCAAACCTGTTATTAATCGCATACCACATGGACCATTTGTGTAATTAATTCTAACAAATATTTCACTCGCTAATAGCAATTAGCAAAATAATGTTACCACTATGAAATATGAATCACCTCAATTCACACAGTTTCTAATTCTTTTATACTCTGAAAATTTACAATGGTAAATATGATATTTTTTTGGTGTTTTTCTAGAAGTAAATATGCTAATATGACTTTGTTTGTATTTAAAAAGGGTAGATGCACGGTACCCCTGACCGCGGGAGGGATCCCCCTCCCCAAGCTAGCTTAGCCCCATAGCTGCCTGGCGGTTAGTCCCCAGCAGGATTTTTCGAGCCGAGAAGTATCGAACTCGCGACCTCCTGTTTGACATGGGGGAGGCTGGCCACTGGGCTGACACCCCGTGGTTAACTTTGTTTGTATTTATACACCCTAACTACTTATTTAATATTTAGCATAACATATCGTTCCAGTTACTATAGTATTAACACTTATTATTCCACTAGTGTTAATGGACGAACAAAAAGAAACCGAAGCCGTTGAAGAACTTACAAACGCAATATCTTTTAAACCCGAATTACAAATGCTTCATCTTCGAGCAGCATTTTACGAATCAATGAGTGATTATAATTTATCTCAAAGAGATTGCGAAGCAGCACTTTGTTTAGACCCAAATCATAAAGAGACACTCGAGCTTTATAACCGAACACAAAAACAAGCAGCTGAGTTTTTTACATGAGTTAGTTCTACAGTTGCTAAATAAGTGAAAAGACGTTTGTACCCCTCACGGGTTCAGACTGCCTAGAAGGTATGGAAGAACAATTGATTTTGATGTTTCACTGGGTATGATTCAAGAACGTGTTATATGATTTGTTGAGATAAAAAGAAGGGCATATATGGGATTTCATGCATACGAATATGTTGTAAAATCATTGTTTCTTCATGAGTTTTTGCATGATACAAGCTTGTGTATTGCTATCTTGATTCAAGATGATCATTTGGTATTATAAATGAGGTAATTATGGAGTTACCTAAAGATTCAGTAGATCATTTTACGAACATGTGACAAAATTTGGATCAGAATTAGATACAGATTAACAAATTAAATGAATTTTAAATGATTTTCATTTTACTTTAGAGATGATAAAATCTTGAATTCTGCACACCATAGCGAGAACTTATAGTTGTCGTGTTTTCGGGTATCACATCAGTAACATCTCTCATTGATTTGGGTCAGAAAAACATATATCTCACTTCAAAAATTCGTTAACGTTTTTTTAAACAAACTCAGGATTGGATCCAATAAATTTGTGACTCGTTGTTTTGTTGTCAAGAATGATTACAGTTAAAAACTGTAGGTGGCGTACCGTACGCAGGTCTAGTGAGTAATAAGCCGAACAGAGTTGTCATACGCTTACTATATTGCCTCTTCAACTGATTTGGTGGTTCGAGTTGTTTCTACGAAGAGAAACCCGGAATCTATGTGTTACTATGGCAAGTGTTGCATAATAATGGTTTATACTTTAATTAATATCTTTGGTTTTGATATTGACTAATTATGAATGACTTGAAGTAGTATTAGTGTATCAAAGTTGAATGATGAATGTATGTCAGATACATGCGTAATGCACTTGATTATTATCTTTTATACTTTTAGTTTAGTTAATGTATATTAATAGGGACCGAAAATTTAGCTCGTCATTATTATTACTAGTATTATTATTAAAAAAGTGTTTTATTACTTTGTTGTATACAATTTGTCTTTATTAGCCTTATCTTTTTTACTATAGGTACATCCAAAACACAATGTGCAACTTCAGGAGAGGGACTTTACAAGGGTCTTGATTGGCTTTCCATTAACATTGCTAACAAGGTGTCGTAAATAAAAAATAATTGTTTTTTTTTTAATCTTTTGTATGTTAATTCTAAATATCTGTAACAAGCATGAGATGAAACCAAACCAAATTGAATGTACTGGAGTTTGGATGCCGCGAGCTTTTAGCAAGTGTGTCTTCTTGATATAATATTTTGTTACTTTTTAAGAAGCATTGCCCGAAGTTTATAACGCCCCGTTTGCAGAGCTGGTTTATAATATATATGTATGGACCCTCAAGGGGTAAAAGTAAAATTCCACTAGTTTTAACGTTATTTTACTTATTTTTGTGAAAATAACGTTAAAAGCGTTGGATTGACGGTTAGTTAGGTATCATGAGCCGGGGGTCTCACTGGGAGCAGCCTCTCTATTTCTACGGGGTAGAGGTAAGGTTTGTCTTCATCTTACCTTCCTCAGACTCTACCTTTAAGTGAGATATACTGAGTACGATGATGATGATGATGATGATGATGTCTGAAGTTTATAACATAAGTTTATTTTGATTTTTTTTAATTATATGATGTTTTAGACAGTAGTTTTTAGCTTGTGCTGAACTGGCTTACTAGTTAATAATCTAGATAAATTTATAAATACAAACGACATAAGCTTATGTCTCATTTACTTTTGCTTGCCTCAAATTATCATGCTCTCTTTTATGAAGTGTTGTAAAAATCGTTAGGCGTTAGTCGAGCGGCGATGGGAGGACTAGGGATCGGGATTAGTGGGGATTAATAGGATTGAATGTTTTATATGTAATTTTTAAAAAGTTTATATATATTTATACTAATATGAATATAATACTTTAAAGTTCACATAAAGAAGTCAAACTATGTAATTATAACTAGTTTTGTTCAATTGTGACTACATTTGGCCAAATTTCAAAGAAAATCATGATGTTGAAGAGCATCTACTTTGATCAAAGGAATTGATTAATAATAATCGGTCATTAATTGGTGAGATGAGGATTAACAATTAATCGGCTATTAATCGGATGGTAATCGGGATTTTTACAACCATCCAGTTTTATGGACAAGGGTTACACCAATTGGAACTAAGTTAAATACTTATTAGTTAAAAATCACTTAGTAGAGGTTACACCGTTACAAGAAAGAAAACAATAGAAATAAATGGAAAAAACACTAATTTGATATTTTGAGCGGAGGTGTATTACAAGCAAGAAAGGGGGTAGATTTAGTCTAACCTTTTCGTAATTATAATAAGTTAAAATTATAGTATGAAGCTTGTATTTTTAAGAGAAAAATATTCATTTTATAATAGAAGTAGTTGTAGTAGTAGTAATAGTAATAATGGTGAACTAAAATTTTAGGCAGTATGGTATTTGTCTTTTAAATATTTCGGTCTAATAGAAGCAAATTAATACTTGAAATGTTATGGATAAAAACTGTGAAGATTTGAAACGTCGGCGAAAATTTTTAAGACTTGAAACGTTAGAGATGAAAATTAATAAGGCTTGAAACGTTTGAGACCGTTTTCTGTTAACGATGAACTGAAACTGTTAAGTATTACAAACCTAATAGATAAAAAGCACAGTTTACTTTTTAAAATATATAAGATTAATACTTAATTAGATAATAACAACTTTAAAACTATTTTATAATTAGATAATAACAAATTTAAAACTATTTTATACTGAATGAATCTGAAATCGTGTAAATTCACTTTCAGATCAAATAAATTAGAGTGTATACCAACGATTTGATTGGATAATATCACAAATAAAAAACAAGATTTGTATGAATTTGGCTGTGCGTGTTTTCTCAAAAACGTAGAGAGAATTCGAAAGCGAGTTCTGATCGATTATTAACTTATTGTAAACAAAAACCAATTTCAGATAACTCATATGGCAGTTTTTGAACAATTTACATATTTAGTCCCTCAAGTTTAAACAATACATTTTCTGTCCGAAAGAACTTTCTAATGCATTTTCCACAAAGAACTTTGTTCAAAATAAACAAATTCGACCCCAGCCAGGGGCTCTGTCCCTTAGACCCCGCCGGCTGCCGCCCCTTGAGCACCGCTTTCTCGGGGGCGCTGCCCTTGAACATCTGCTAGTCCCGATGACATTCGAAGAAACGTGCACTCCTGAATTTCCATCTGGTTAAAGAATCAAAGAAACAAATAGTTTTTAATTCTTTGAACCACGACGAGAGGCCTAAATGGTTCAAAAGATCTAATTCAAGTACTAAAAACCGCTGCTCGGTGGGCCCCGGTTCAGACAACATACGTGATACGTGAAACAACGTTGTTAAAAAAACAAAACAAAAAAACTTCAAACACAAAGGTCAAAACCAGTTAACTGGTTGGTTAAACTAATCGGTTCCTAAATACCTGTATGGGATTTTAACCGGTTTAAAAAGCACTTCAGGTTTAAAATTGTTTTTGTTTTCATGTCTGAATAGAACCATGTAGTAAACCTAATACAATTATACGATATTACCTAACAGTGAGAAAAGCAGTAATGACTTTGCAGGAGACACTTAGCAGGAGTACGTTAAGTTAAATATATTATTAGGTCAAGTACACTTGAAGAAAGAGACCATTAAACAGTTTATTTGTTTGTATGTCGGTAGTTTATATGTCACATTCTTAATATTATTTATATAATATTGTTACCACAATCTACTCCCGTTTGGGGAAGAAAGAACAAATTCTGAACGTATCTGCTGTCCATATGGTGTTACAAACATATATACAAATGATCACACAAATCTTAGAAATGAAGATATAACAAATATACGTCATACTTTGTATTAAATGCTGTTGATGCAAGGAAAACGACCGTTCAACAAAATGTAGTCGTAGCACAATAGTAGTCTTATAGTAGAGAACCTCTTTGTTGATCAATCAAATCAAGTGACATGGATATACTTTGAGTTAGTAAGCGATCTTGTATTAGCAGATAATCATGGTCTTAGATGATCAGTAAGTTAAAAACGTATCATGAACATAGGTTTCACATGTGATAATTAATATCTTAACATACCGCTAATATTAGATTCTTGGAAATTCAGTCTTTTTGGCATAGCAAGTAGCTTCAAAGTTCATCTTTATGTCTCTTAAATTTCTAGAAGTAATTTTGTTTTAAAATTAAGAGCTATAAATTCACCCCCACCCATAGGCGCGTACCCAAAACCATGGGTTCACCTGAACCTATTGAAATTTTACTTTTTAATGTTTAGATCTCGATGGACTTCAAAAGTTTTCTTCACCGACCCCATGCAAATTTTAACAACGACCGATAACTCTAGAAATGTGAATTTCAAACTATATAGATTAAAATTTTATAAATACACACTAATTATAAACTAATTTAAATTAATTTTAAATTAAATTAATAAACAACTCTTAATTAAACCAAAACTAGCTAGTTATACTATTAAATTATAAACTGCATAATAAAAGTATTGTCTCTAACATAAAACTATAAAAGGTTCTAAGTTCAAAACACGGTAGATTAGTTTGAAATAGTTGAATAATACGTACCCAAACAACCCAATCAATACACATTAGTTGTGATATATGAAGCTCAATACCAATTTAATAATTTAACTTAATACTCAATTACCCATAACCCATTTTAAAAACATAAAAACTAAAACCCAAAATGTTGGTTTGAATAGTTGAATACTAATAGTCGGTTTCGATAACATTTCTCAATATCAGTATATATATCGTCTATTGTGCATATTAACATCGCCACTTGCTATCATCCACTTTTTGTGGCACACCGTTATCGCCATCCACAATTCCGTAAATTGTATGATTATTCACTTTATCTCGTTTATGTTAGTGGTTGATAATTATATATTTTTTTAATAGCAACACCTAATTATAGGATCTTACCGAGCCAAGCAGACCTGATGTATGTTGTCAAAACCTATTACCAGGTGTGCCCCACCACAGAAGGAAACCAGCTGGAAAAACCCTGACCTCAGACCAATTTTTGGCCTTGGACAGATTTCAAACCCCTAACCTCCCATTTGAAAAGTCAGGGTGATACCACCAGGACAAAGCCTCTTTGGTGGTTGATAATTATATTCTTATGTGATTTGGGCATAAATTAGTGTATTAGAGATCATATGGAACATACTCTCAAAAGAAAATATGAGCCTTTATCTTTTAAAACCCAGGTTGATTTGAACGTTCTTACCTAATCCTACTCAATTCAAATAGTTGGCAAATATTAAAATTTGTTGATAGAACCGATAATAAAAAATTCCAACCCCAATAAGAATATTTTCTTAGTTGTCACTGCCCACTCTAAGAGTATGGTCACTTGTTTTTTTAACGGCATATGATCTCACGTGCTAGTCACCAGTAGTCGGGCGATGTAGCCAATTAAGGTCGATTCCTCGACCTTCATGAGACCGTACTCCCCACATAAGCGGGAACCAGATGAAATCCGTAAACCCTCTCCCCTCTTTAGGTTTGAACCGGTGACCTCTATCCGATGTGTATTTTCCCCTCATCATTGAAAATTGCATAGAGCAATTGCTCTGATGAAAATTTGAACCTGATACCTCCTAAAAGGAGAGCCCAATTTTACACCTCCTCCTAACCACTTGAGTTAGAAATCATTGGTGAGTATAGTCACTTGTAGATGTAGTAATAGGTGGTTTGGAGTTTGTCGAAGAGTTATATGCACCTGGAAGTTCTTCTAAATCACGTATTAACACTCATGCACCCATTGACTTTGACTTGAGTTTGTTGATATCATCCTTATGCAAGCTCTCTTGTGAGATCGATTAGCGAACTAAAAAAAATTTAGCTACATACCCTTGAGTAAACTAACTAGATCTACTAGTGCTCTCAAAATATTCCTATGCCTAGTAACACAAATTATAAAATTCTTAAACCATTACTAAATAAAAAATTCCCATGAACATTGATGATTGAACTAACGATATTAATAAATACCCTTTTAAAATATAGACCACCATTCTTTTAGAATTTTTTAATCTTGAAATTGGAGATTTAAATGGGTGATATAATTAACAATCAATCTTGATTCAAAATTTAAACTTATACTAACTTGTATAGAGGTTTGCACTTGCACACTAGAAAATTCCTGATCAACTTACTGGCACATGCACTCTCCATTTAACAACTTGTTATTCTTGCTAAAAAATCTCTCTAGCTCACATGTTAATCTGCCTGCATTTATTTCTCATTGTGCTCTTTCTTTTATGGTGCTTCTTTTTTTATATCACTTTTTACGTTTGACTCCCAGATTCAACTTCCATTGTCGATCAATATTTAATAGAAAGATCTGTCTCTTGGGGTTTATTTTATGAGAAGAAGCTCTTTCTAGGTTTAACATGTGAGTGTGAATTATTAAATCAAGAACATTTTTAAGTAGAGTATTGGTAATTTTTTGTAAATTAACTTTTTTTTTTTCAAACATGAATGTGTTTTCGTATAATTCGTATAGTTTTTACTATATGCGTCCTGTGATAAATATTATTGTAACCTGCGTAATTATTATTTAACTTTCGTAATTCTTATTATAACTTGATCAATAATTATGTATAAATGGTCATGTTCATTTCAGAACTAATAATACGTCGAGAACCGTAAACATTGCATATCCATTTGTACATTGTGCGAACAAGATAATCAAAGTTACAGGAGAGAGAAAGTGTGGTGATTACCAAACGATTTTATGCCTGAATTACATTAAAGTGTATAATGTGGTTATTGCGATTTTCAAAATATTATATGTATGTAATACACAGTCATGATTGGGGTTGGTGGCCTAATGAGAGAGGCTTTGCCTCTAGAAGCATCACTATGGGGAGGTCCCGGATTAAAATCCGAGTAAATGTTTTTGTTTAAGGTGTAATTTAGAATTATGATAATTTGCCGCTAAAAAATGTAATAAACAGTCATGTATGTATGTATGTCAGTATGTATGTCAGTATGTATATGTATGTGTAGTGTGTATAGATCGAGAGAGAGGAATGTGTATTGGGAACTTAACTATATTTATGTGAGCAAGCTCATGCCTCAATGTGTGAATTTCCAAATGAAGATTTCAAAACACCCAACCATTCTATACTCTTGATCCATCGTTATTTTCAAAACATTTCAAATACTTCTTTTGGTGACTTAAGGTTCAAGTCATCATCAAAAAGATGAAAACTCTTTCAAGTGTCTCGGAACTTCCATCAATGACCATTAAAACAAAGCAAGATAGGCGACTCTCCATTAGTTCAACACCCATATCAATTGATCACATGTCCAAACATAATTCTTCCATAGAAGTATATTATGGTGGCGCACCGGTTGCAGTCCCATTTAAATGGGAATTGCAACCTGGCACACCAAGAGTTCGGTTTCACGAACGTCCATTGCCACCACTAACACCGCCACCGTCTTTTCTCTGCAATTCTCCTAAAACACCTAATAGAAAGATCTCAAAACCAAAAGTAGGTATTCTACAAAGTGTCCTCCCTAAGCTTACTTCCTCTAGGAAAAACTGTCAATCTCCTGTTTCACCGGCTGCATCTGAATCGTCTTCTTTGTTTTCACCTTCATCATATTCGGATTCAACATTGCCTCTCTATACTCCCAACAAACACAGGAAAAACAGAAGAAAAACATATGAAGATCATGATGGGTACGCGTCGCCAGTTTCAACTCTTTGTTTCCTTATGAGGCGTGGTTCAAACCCGCAGCCACATGGATGTAAGTAGGGTCATTGAACATTTGATCTCATACCGAATTGATCAACAAAAAGTAAGCACTGTTAGCCCTTTATAAGTTTTAATTAAGTTGTGTTTTTAAGTTGATATGGTCGGTAATTTGTCTAGTCTGTTACTTTAGGCTTGAGGCGTTACATACGGACAATAGTGTTCTCTTTTTGTATCATAATGTTTCTTGACTTTAAGATCACTGTCTTATAAATGCTTATTGAACATTAATCATAATGTTATACTACGTTTTCTAGCTAGTATGTTATCACTTCTAGTGTTTTTCTTGTTGCATATGCTTCTAATTTTTGTATAATAGTAATTTAATTATGAGTTTGGTAAGTTGATAACTTACTGCTAGAGGTTGATATGGTACAAAATTTAACCATTTGGGATCTTTTTACGGTGAACACAGTGGGCGTAATAAAACTGAACATGATTGGTGTACGTGTTGTAGTAAAAGTTAAATTATGTATTATAGTAATTTAATTATGTGTTTGGTAAGTTGATAACTTACTGCTAGACGTTGATATGGTACAAAATTTAGCAGTGTCTTGAACTCCAGATAAGTCGGTTGTTCCGAGCATGATCTGACAGCAATCGTACTGTCGGGAAAGATAGATACGATCATGATCCGTTGGTGAAGGGGCCAGATCCGTAATCAGTCTGTTGGGTATGACTAATTAACTAGAGATGCACACAAAAACCGGTTTAACAACTTTTTTTTATTTTTATTTTTTTTGCCAAATTAAAAATGATTCTTATAGAACAAGTTCACGATTACAATAACAAGGCGGGTAAACGAGCAACAAGCTGCGCCGCAACCCCCTTTTGAATTGCGAAACCGATCCTAGTAAAAACAAAACGTTGGGTCTTGGGGGCCGAAACATTACTATGCACGACCTTTTGAACCCTATCAAGAAATACCGTAGC
>WOUH02000001.1:3808392-3830478 GCA_009936405.2 Stevia rebaudiana
CCCAAACAAATATCTATATCTATATATATATATACTATTTTATTAAATGAAAAATAACATATTAATCCCAAACATTAGAGATAACTACCTTGAATAAATATAAAGTTAACCATTTGACATAATAATCATAAACATAATTATCTCAAAACAAAACACGAGTTAGGAATAATAACGATACATATTTTAATTATTGACCTCAAAATAATGTCTTTAAACATTAAGTTTTTAAAGGCTAAATTTTTTAACAAAATGCAAACTTCAAATGAATACGATTTTATGTTAACATGTTAGGGTATAAGATAAATTTATATATGTGTGAATAACATTTAGAGATTAAAAATAAACAACTGAATATAAATTAACTAATGTTCACTAAAAGAGGGTTATTGTTGAACTTACTAAGCCCAACAATAAATGTTCAAATTTTGATCTCAACAGAGGTTTTTCTCAAAAGCATAATACAAGTACGTAAGTTTTCTCATAAACTGGTGAGATATAGAGGATATGTCTGATGTACCAGATTTTCTTTGAAAACGTATCAGTCAATCGACTATTGTCATAAAAAATAATAATAATAATACACGTTGTCCATGAAAAAATAGGAAACATAAAAGAGGGAGAAATAAATGCCAACATAATTTCAAACATTGGAGTTATGGTTGGGGGGCGTTGGGCTCACAAAGCCCGCCAATTTTATTGTTCTTTTTGTACATTCAATTCATTCTATAAAAAGAGTTAAATATGTATGTTTTTTGTGTCAATTTTTTCATCTGCTAGTGTTTTGAAATGATCTTCTTATATTAATTAATAAGGGAAGAGTATACTTTTTATACAAGATTGGGGGGAGTTTGTAACTCAACTATAATAATATAAAAGTTTACTTTAAGGCGATGTTCTAATGACTTGACTTGCCAAAAAAATTATATGAAGTATTTCTTATTGTACCTCATTTCGTTTATTTTCTATCTTTAACATAAGATCCATAAAGTCGTTGTTGGTGTGATCAAATCAAAACGCAGAACCACATAACCATAACGGTGATATCTCATTCGAAACGCCATTATTGGAATATCTTTCTTCTTCACTCGGAGCTCATGATAATCAAACATCAAGTGAGCCTTTGAAAAGGTTAATCACTTATATTCCCCACCAATGACACCCATAAAAAGAACCTTTTGATTTACGGATCTAGAATAACTTTTACTCCACTTGCTTTTCATTACTTAAAAGCGAATGCCACCTAAAGATAAAGAGACAATGACAATAAATATGCATTGCGAATGTTGGACGAGTAGAAGAATTAGGCTTATATATATAAACATGAAGAACCGGTCTTCTATAACCTATTAAAAAAAAGTTCGTAAATGAGATAGAGCACGAGTAAAATATGTAGTTGGTACAATATTTAAAATAACATTTTAGACCACTAATTGGTTCAACAAACATGTCTCTTGCGACACTTAGGCAATTATCCTAGTACCAAAGAGAGACAATATTTTACTCATATGCTTTTACTTTATATTATGAAATAATACTAATGACTATATTAATGATGTATATCCGTCTAATTTATAGCCAAACATGTATTTAAGACATCATTTCTTTGGCCAAAATTTGACTCACATCTCATTTTAGGAACTTAATCAAAAAAATTTTGATCCATGCCATCATTATTTTTCTTGGATCCTAATCCCTTGTTACTCTCCATTTGGAAGAATAAAGTATTCAACTATGCAATACTCTACTTTTGAAATATGTGGCTCGTATCAATCTTCCAGTATGTATCGCGAATATTAATCTAAATTTTCATTTTCCTTTCTTTATTATTTAACTTGTGAGAAAAAAGATAACCTTTCTTAGCAAAAAAAATACAAAAGATAGCACATCTTTATTATTTTTCTAATATTAATGATTTTTAATAAAAAAGAATGAGTATTTGGTTTCCAATATATAGTAATAATTGTTTACAAAAGGTTGGCACTTGTTCATCTTAAAATAGCCATAAAATCAAATCGACATCCAACTAACTTCTGTTTCAAAACTATTTTAGTACATGAAAGAATACAAGTATATAAGAACCCAAAAAACTTTCCGACAGAAAAAGACTCTTTTTTTTAGATAACATTTAAGTTAGTTATGATAAAAGTGATTGTTTAGATAATTAAAACAAAATTAAGTTTAAGTTTATAGTCACATAATAAACACTGATACATATATTTCTAAACATGATACATAAAATATTTGTTGTACCGTCACTCTTGTCTGTCTTATTAATATCTTCGTTTTGATTTTTGTTATTATTTTACTTCAAATGTATGAGTCTGTCTCGATCCTATAATATTTTAACACTCATAATTTTGTAGATAATTGTGTTAAAAAAATATATATTATTAGTTATTTATTTAAACTATTTTCTTGTTCAGTAATACTCCAAAATATTTCAAACAATCAAACCCACAAATCTTTTTTATAGATTTAACGAATAATATTGATAGAAAATAAATTATATTTATAATACTCGAAGTATACTCTCTTTCTGTATCACGGATGCACGCAAGTCGTCACAAACTCTATGCCAAAATGATGGTGAAAGCCGGCTAAACTTCAATCATCCCACGATTTCATCAACACCCACTTGATTTCATGTCAATTCTTAACAATAATCACGATGAATGTTCATCATCATCACCAAGATCAGCAAGAATCTTGAATCTAATCCGTCAATTCACAAGTACCATGAAATCCGGTGGTCTGAGGCTCAAAGACCGGCGTAAAAAACCCACACAAGTCCACGCTCTTACCATCAGTTCGATTCTCTCATCTTCTTCAAACAGTGATGAATCGATGTCAATTGCATTCGTCAATGCTAAATCCCATCTTCCTTACGGATTACCCGATTTGAACTTGATTGAACCCCCAATTCACCCTCACCTGAATCACGTTGACTTCGTTGATTCAATCTCCGATCTTTACCGGAGAATCATCCATTCTACGTCTGAATCTGAACGTTGTTGTTTGTATTTAGAACAGTACGCAGTATTGTGCGCACTTGGTGATTCGAAGCTGCTTCGAAGAAGTTTGCAGTCAGCTAGAGAACATGCTGTTGACATACATTCGAAGATTGTTCTATCTTCTTGGCTCAGGTATGAACGGAGAGACGATGAGCTTTTGGGTGTTTCCGCCATGGATTGTATCGGTAAGATTCTTGAATGCCCGAAATCAGCTTTGGTTGATGATGGTTTTGATAATTCTCGTTCGGTTTTCGATCGATGTCAATGTGTTTGTGAAAATGCCTCTGAGAAAGTCAATGTGACTGTTTCACCTGATAATAAATGCTTGGTTAATGATAATGATGACGATGATGATGATGATGAAATTGTAAGTTTTTGTATTGGAAATGAGGTAATTAGTTGTTTCAGACCCAAAATTGCTTCATTATCTTGCCCATTAAACACCTTATTATACGGTAATTTTGTTGAATCAGCAAAGGAAAGTATCAATTTTTCCCAAATTGGGATATCTGTTGAAGCAATGCGAGTTGTAGAAATCTTTAGTAGAACAAAAAAACTGTTAGATTTCGTTTCTCCAAGTATAGTTTTGGAGATTCTTTCATTTTCACAGAAATTCTGTTGTGAGGAAATGAAATCTACCTGTGAGGTTTATCTATCTTCATTAGTTTCCACCATTAATGATGCATTAATATTCATTGAATACGGTTTTGAATATGATGCAAGTCTTCTTGTAGCTGCTTGTTTACAAGTTCTGTTAAGAAATCTTCCAAATTCTTTAAACAATCCCAAAGTTTTAAGCTTGTTTTCGGCTCCTGAATCGATTGAAAAGTTAACCACGGTTAATCATGCTTCTTTTCTACTATACTATTTCCTTACACAAGTAGCCATCGAGGAAAAGATGACGTCATCAAAAGCGGTCACACTTGTAGAACGTTTGATCGCGTTTGCAACAGAAAAATGGCAGAAAACGCTTGCATTTCATCAATTAGGCGTTTTATTATTCGAAAACGAAGAATATAAAAACGCGCAAGGTTGTTTCGAGGCAGCATATGAAATGGGTCATGTTTATTCAGCAACGGGTATAGCGCGTACAATGTATAAACAAGGAAAAACGTATTTAGCGCGTGATTTAATCAACAAGATTATATCCGAATGTAAAAGACCGACCGGATGGATGCATCAAGAAAGATCTTTATACAATCTTGGAAGTAAAAAGCTTCAAGATTTAGATTTAGCATCTAAACTAGATCCTACACTTGCATACGTGTATAAATACAAAGCCGTATCATTGTTGACCAAGAATTTAGTCAACGAAGCGATTCAAGAAATCGATAAAATCATCCGGTTTAAGGTAACTCCTGATTGTTTGGAATTACGCGCATGGTTTTATCTTGTTCTTGAAGATTATCAATCTGCTGTGAGGGATATTCGGGCATTGATGAGTTTAGATCCTTGTTATATGATGTTTCATGGTAAAATGAGATGTGGTTATTTGGTTGACTTATTCAGTCAACGGCTCAAACAATGGACTCCTGCTGATTGTTGGTTACAACTTTATGATAGATGGTCTTATATTGATGATATTGGCTCACTTGCTATAATACATCAAATGATGGCTCATGATCCTGGAAAGAGTCTTTTAAGATTCAGACAATCTTTGCTTCTTTTAAGGTAGATTCCATATTTATGAAGCCTTTTATTTTTAGTTTGGAGTAAATTACTATTTTGACCTTTATGGTTTGGCTCATTTAACCCTTTCAACCCAAAAAGGAATCTTCTGACATTTCAACCACTAACGTTTAAATTTTGTAACCATTTTAGCCCTTGACAGAGTTTGGTGTCAAAGGCTAAAATGGTTAGAATATTTAGACGTCACTGATTGAAATGTCAGTAGATTCTTTTTGGGCTGAAAGTGTTAAATGGGCCAAACCACAAGGGCCAAAATAATAATTATTTTTGGGGTTATATGCAATAAATAACAAACCTACTTCCATTTCAGTCTTAATTTGTCTAGTCACCTGTCACATATGTTATTCATAACCACTTTATTGATTATCATAAATATAATAAATTTACATGTAAATCTTACATAATGATAAATAAAAAAAAAATTATAGAAAATATATAAATATATATATTTAGGGACATTGGTTTCCTATTACACCATGTACACGTGGATATTGCCATGTAACTTGATACATGGAAATCGATTTCACATTAATTTCAGACCAAACGTTGTTATTGTTATAATGTATAAATGAATGAAACTACGATTCATTATTGTAAAGAAAAAAATGATAATAAATTGTTATAATTTTAAAAAATTACAATAAATTACATATTGGGTACAGATTAAACTGCCAAAAGGCGGCTATGAGGAGTTTAAGATTGGCAAGAAATCTTTCAACCGCAAAGCATGAAAGACTTGTTTATGAAGGATGGATTTTATACGATTCTGGATATCGCGAAGAAGCTTTATTAAAAGCCGAAGAGTCGATTTCAATTCAAAGATCATTTGAAGCTTATTTTCTTAAAGCATATACACTTGCAGATGCATCTCTTGATCAAGATTCTTCATCGGTTGTTATTCAACTTCTTCTTGATGCACTTAAATGCCCTTCAGATGGGCTTCGAAAAGGACAAGTAAGTAATAAAGCAATAATAGTATTTTAAGCTTAATTAAGTAATAAAGCAATAATATTTAAAATGAAAATAAGCGGGAAATTTTTTTTTTGGGTAGCTAGAATTGTGACACGTGGCGACATGAGCTACTTTTTTATTAAAGATAATAAATTAATACTTAAATTATTGTTTTATAAACAATATTATATTATTATTGTTAACTAAATTAATTTAGGCTTGAAAAAACCTGCAAATCTTCAAAATGTCGTGTTTTAAGGCAGTGATCTTAACCTTAATCACAAAGCAATTTACTGTTTTGGCCCTTATGGTTTGACTCATTCAACACTTTCAATTTAAAAATGAATCTTTTTACATTTCAACTCCTAATGTTTGAATTTTGTAACAATTTCAACCCCTGACATTTGAATTTTGTAACCATTTCAGCCACCGACAGAGTTGTCGTGAGAAGCTGAAATGTTACAGTATTCTTTTTTGAGTTGAAAGGGTTAAATGGACCAAACCATAGGGGGCAAGATAGTAATTTACTCTATAAAAAATAAACATTTTTGTCAACTTTCAAAATTTCAACCATTTGATCGATTCTTCTTGTTACTTTCCAAACTAACAAATTTGATTTGACCCGTTTGAAATAAAACTAAACCGACAAATTTAGTGTTTCAAATTTGTCACATCTACAAAAAGTAAGACAGACAATTAAAAGGGTAAACTTGTCTTTTTGGTTTGTTGCAGGCATTAAATAATTTAGGAAGTATATATGTAGACTGTGGGAAGCATGATCTTGCTGCAGATTGCTACATAAATGCACTTGATATAAAGCATACAAGAGCTCATCAAGGATTGGCGCGTGTTTACTTTTTAAAAGATGAAAGAAAATCTGCATATGATGAAATGACAAAATTGATTGAAAAATCAGAAAACAACGCATCTGCACATGAAAAACGTTCAGAATATTGTGATCGCGATAATGCAGTTCTTGATTTATGTATGGCAACTCAGTTGGATCCTCTCAGAACTTATCCTTACAGATATAGAGCTGCAGGTACTTTTAGTTTTAAAATAATTAAAATCAAGATTATTCACTAAATAATGAGTAAATATGATAGTTTTAACGTTTTATAAATGGTTATCATCATTGAAAATATATGTACTCAAACTCAATTTTAATATATTAAAGTCACTCGATTTATAGAAAATACAAAAAATTGATGTACTCAATTTTACTATATTAAAGTCACTCAATTTATAGAAAATACAAAAAAATTAATGTACTCTAACTCAATTTTAGTATATTAAAGTCACTCAATTTATAGAAATTACAAAAAAATTCACTAGAGTAATTTTTTATATTAAAGTCCCCAAATTTTTATAAGATGCAGGTATTTTTTATTTCCTTTCTAAATAATGATATGTTAACTCTTAGATTGGATATAATAAGATGGTATAATTTTGTTTTGCAAATATGTTATGTTTTTTTTTTTAATCAAATTTTGACAGATTTAAGAGTTCACAAGTCATCATTTTGAAAAAATATCACAAGTACCTGCATTTTAGACAAGTTTAATGTCTTTAATATGCAAAAATTAGTTCAACAACTTTTACCTGTCTTTTTTGCAAGTGAAATCCTTCAGTACCAAAATTAGTTTGAGATAGTTTTCAAGAAAAATAAGAAAGTCTAGTATTTTTTATTTTAAATAAAAGGTAATATGATATTAAATTTAAAGAATTTATACATGCAAATTCTAAAGTAAAAAGTAATTTACTTTATTATTCTACCAGTGTTAATGGATGAACAAAAAGAAACCGAAGCGGTTGAAGAGCTTACAAAAGCAATAATTTTTAAACCTGAACTGCAAATGCTTCATCTTCGAGCCGCATTTTATGAATCAATGAGTGATTTTAATTTAGCTTTAAGAGATTGTGAAGCAGCACTTTGTTTAGATCCTAATCATAAAGACACACTCGATCTTTATAATAAAGCGTTAAAACAAGCTGCAGAATTGTATACATGAAGTTAGTTGTACAGTCATCAAGCGAGTAAAAAGACGTTTACGCCCATACCACGTTGGTTCAGTTACAACTGCACGCTTGAGCCCGAAACAGAATCGGAAAATATAAGGAACATGGTACATGATTTTGATTTGGGTTGTAAAGAGGGGTAAAAAGGGAATTTTGCGTGTACGGGCGAATGGGAATCATGTTGTATGTTGGATGTTGTATCATGTAAAATCATTGTTTCTGTCAAATATTTCTAAATGATCAAGGCTTCTGTATTCAATGTTTCAAGATTTTCTTTAATTCAAGTTACGAATTTAATTACACGGATGGTGGGTGCTTTCGGTTTGTGTAAAATAACAGGTTGGTACTAAGAGTTTAACGTCAGAGGTTTGTTTTCTATACATTCATATTTTGTACAAAGTTAAGTGTTAAGGTTAACTTTTGTTAACTTTTCTTTTTTGTTAAATTACGTGAAATGACTAAAATAACTTTGGACTTTTTGAAAAGTAAAAGTCAAACGATTAGATTTTTTTTTTAATGACGCTTTTTTTCACGTCTATCCCTCACTTTCGCGGCCTGTAAGCAAGGTCGACTACTCGACCTCCGTGAGAATCCACGACGACACCAGATGCTTAGGAACCCCGTTGAATGGGTAAACATTCGCCCTCATCATATTCAAACCCTGGTTAAACTCATGGTTGATTCATCACCTGATATCCTTGAAACTGCTCTCAGACGAATTCAAACCTCTGACCTCCACATTGAAAGGTGAAACCCAAACCATTGGTGTAAGTTTTCAGAACTCAAACGATTAAATATATAAGCAAGCAACATAAATAATTAAATCATAACTAATAAGTCACATGAACAAAATGTACATATATAAATATAAATTATATATGATAGATGTTAAACAAGGAGTCAATATAACAACAAGAAGCTTAATGGCAGAACCGAAGAATATTCAAACAAGAAGAAACTGCTTCATCAACCACGAGGAGGAGAAAACTTTTATGGCTCGAAAGTGCCTCAACAACAAGAAGCTACTCCATCAACAAGATGGATAAGAAGACTAAAATATTTCCTAGGTATATAACTTGGGTTATCATGTAACTACGAGCATCTATCTATAGAACACGGATGAATAACCTCATGAGATTATCTGACTCAAACTTCATAAACATATATAGGAATGTAAACAAGTCGATCTGAGCCCAAATTAACTAAGTCTCGAGCTCAACTTTGCTTATTATTATTTAATTAATTATTTTTTTTTATTATGTTTACATGTATGTATAGATATATATATTTAGTATACTTTCCATATATAACATAATAAATATCATTTAATTTAATATATCATATTATCTATAAAGATTATTCATCGAAGATAATATTAAAAATAAAAAAAACGAGAAGTGTTTTAAAATAAGTCGGCTAATTCCTTGGATTGGTGACCACGCATATGTAAGTGGCCGTAACCTTCCCTTTGTCTTGGTTTTCATTTCCCAAGGGTTCTCCCTATAATTACGCTCATCGCCCAAATTCATCCCTCATCGCCATCCTTCGGTTAAATCCATTTCTCTTCGATCCAATTCCCATCATCTACCTACTAAATCATACGTTTCAATCAGCTTTTGAATATTGATTTCACACGCGAGATTCGGATTCCTGATCAGGTAAACTTTTGTTAGGGTTTTCATTTCAATTTGAAGATTTTTGTTTCGTAATTGAAATTAGGGCTAACTGTAATGATATTGAATCGTAATCGTGTAGGTGGATATGAGCTCTCACGTTCGAAATGATCGAAGACCCAGGTTTCCTCGTCGTCAAGAATGGATTCCCAGAACCACAACCACTGCAACAACAGATTCTTCTTCAAACGCAGATGTTCAAGCTAATACAAGATCAATCCCAGTGTCAAATAACGGAATCGTTGGTGCTCAAAGGAGGCATATACAACCTGTAAATCATCGAAGAAAAGAACCCAATCGAGTCTCCGAGCTACCTCAACTCGTTCAAGAGATTCAAGACAAGCTTCTAAAAGGTGCAATCGAGTGCATGATTTGTTACGACATGGTGAAACGGTCCGCATCGATCTGGTCTTGTTCGAGCTGTTTCTCCATCTTTCATCTGCATTGCATCAAAAAATGGGCTCGAGCTCCAACATCTATTGATCTATCTGCTGAAAAGAATCAAGGGTTCAATTGGCGGTGCCCCGGTTGCCAATCGGTTCAACTCATGTCATCTAAAGATATCTGGTATGCTTGTTTTTGTGGAAAGAGACCCGACCCGCCTTCTGACCCGTATCTCACCCCACATTCTTGTGGTGAACCGTGTGGTAGACCACTTGATCCTGCTAATTCTGGTTCGGGTGTAGGTTCAGGTTCTGGTTTTAAACACAGAGATGATAATCATAATCATAATCATAATCATAATAATCTTGATGTTGATGATGATGTTTGTCCTCATCGTTGTGTTCTTCAATGTCATCCGGGACCTTGTCCGCCATGTAAAGCTTTTGCTCCACCAAAATTATGTCCATGTGGGAAAGAATTCATCACCACAAGATGCTCTGATCAGAAATCGAATCAAACTTGTGGAAAACCTTGTGGTAAGCTTCTTAAATGTCTACGTCATCATTGTGACAAAACTTGCCACGTGGGTCCTTGTGACTCCTGCAAACTTCTCATCACTGCTTCATGTTTCTGCAAAAGAATCACAAAGGTGGTTGTTTGTGGTGACATGACAGTTAAACTTAAAGAACATCAGGTAAATGTAGAAGATGATGAAGATGGTATCTTTTCATGTAATTTGGCTTGTGGTAAAACTCTTGCTTGTGGAAACCATGTTTGTGAAGAAACATGTCATCCTGGTGTTTGCAAAGACTGTGATTTGTTGCCGGAAAATGTGACGTCATGTTATTGTGGTAAATCGCGTTTAACCGATACGCGGGATAGCTGTTTGGACCCGATACCGACCTGTTCACAGACGTGTGGCAAAACACTCGTGTGTGGGTTACATGGTTGTAAAGAGACATGTCACCCAGGGTCATGTGCACCGTGTCGGGTCATGGTCACTCAAAAATGTCGTTGCGGGTCAACCCATCGGTCCGTTGAATGTTTCAAAACTACAATCAACTCATTCACATGTGAAAAACCATGTGGACACAAGAAGAATTGCGGTCGACACCGTTGCAGTGTCAAGTGTTGTCCGCTTTCAAACCCGGGTTTGAGTTCAGGTTCGGGTTCGGGTTTGGATCCACATTTGTGTTCAAAACCGTGTGAGAAGAAGCTAAGATGCGGGCAGCACGACTGCGGATTATTATGTCATAGCGGTCACTGCCCGCCTTGCCCGGAGAGAATATTCAACGACTTAACGTGTGCTTGCGGTAGATCATCAATTCCACCACCGTTACCTTGTGGTACACCGCCGCCATCATGTCAATACCCGTGCGCGGTTCCTCAACCATGCGGTCATGTTTCGTCTCACAGCTGTCATTTTGGCGAGTGTCCACCGTGTTCGGTTCCTGTACCGAAAGAATGCATCGGTGGGCACGTTGTTCTTAGAAACATACCGTGCGGTTCGAAGGATATCAGATGTAATAAACTTTGCGGGAAAACGAGACAGTGTGGAATGCATGCTTGTTTGAGAACATGTCACCCGGCTCCGTGTGATTCGGGTGGGTCAGGTTCGGTTAAGGCGTCGTGTGGTCAAACGTGTGGTGCACCGCGTAGAGATTGTAGGCATACGTGCGTTTCTTTATGTCATCCTTTTGGCGCGTGTCCTGATGTCAGGTGCGAGTTTCCGGTTACAATAACTTGCGGTTGCGGTAGAATAACCGCAACCGTTCCTTGTGATGCTGGCGGCGGTGGTAGTGGTAGTGTTGACTCGGTTCTTGAAATTCAGAAATTGGCGGTCCCACTCGTACCGGTTGACAAGAAGACGCCACTTGGACAGAGGAAACTCGCGTGTGATGATGAATGTGCGAGGGTCGAACGTAAAAAAGTTCTTGCGGATGCGTTTGGTGTAACGAGTTTGAATCTAGACACGTTACATTTCGGCGAGAGTTCCGATGTGTTGGGTGATTTGTTTAGACGCGATTCAAAGTGGGTGTTAGCGGTGGAAGAGCGGTGCAAAATGCTGGTGGTTGGTGGTGGTGGTAGAGGCGGCAGAGGCGGTGTGAAAGTTCATGTGTTTTGTCCGATGTTGAAAGAGAAACGAGATGCGGTGCGGTTAATCGCCGAGAGGTGGAAGTTGTCGATAAGCGGTGCGGGTTGGGAGCCGAAACGGTTCATTGTGGTTCACGCGACGCCGAAATCGAAAGCACCGAGTCGGGTTATTGGTGCGAAAGGTTTGCAACCGCATTCACTGAGTTTTGACCCGTTGGTAGATATGGACCCGAGGCTGGTTGTGTGTTTGTTTGATCTACCGAGTGATGCTGATGTAAGTGCGTTGGTGTTGCGGTTCGGTGGTGAATGTGAACTCGTTTGGTTAAATGATAAAAACGCGTTGGCGGTGTTTGGTGATCCCGCCAGAGCTGCAACCGCTATGAGGCGGTTGGATCATGGGTCGGTTTATTATGGAGCCACTAGCGGTACGACATCATCATCGTCATCATCATCGACAACTATCGCGTCATCATCATCATCGGTTTGGGGAAATGCTGCAAATCCATGGAAGAAAGCGGTTGTGCAGGAGAGTACATGGGGTGGCGTTGTAGCAGATTCTAACCTCCAAGAAACAGTTGCATCATCAAATAGATGGAATATTCTGGAAGAATCTGATGGAAGTAATTTGATTAATCAGGAATCAAGTTCAAATAATGGTGTTGAATCAAGACAAGATGATGTTGTGGAAGATTGGGAAAAAGCTTATAATGACTAAATTCATCACTATCCGTTTTATTTTTTGGTTATTTTTTTTAAATTTGAAAACTACTCATATAGACATATATCGTTGTGTATTGTGATTGGGGTTTTGATGCTTTCACATCCAGATATATTTTCATACTTGTTTGGTTATTGTTTTCTATGTGATCTTGTTACCAAATCATTAAAGTAAAACATATGAAACTCTTTTGATGGGATTCACAATCTACTAATTGTTGCTATTATATTGAGTTGTTTTGAACTTGCTATTTATTTAACTTTTCGGTTGCAGAAACATTTCCTAATATCTTCCGTCTTTGTAATTTCTTTTTATATGTTAACTAGTTTTTTTGGTTTAATTAATTTGTAGTAATATTATACAACTTTCAGTTATCATATGGTAATGTGGATACCTTGTTGATAAATGATTATGGGTGTCACCATTAAAATATGAAAAAATTAACGTAAGTTAACTTTAATACCAAAACTCATCCGAATTGAAAACCTAAACCTGTTATCTTAAACCCTTATTATTCAAACCTGATACTTTTCGCAAACTCCAACAACAATTTGTGTAATTAACTCTAAAGTTACAGAGGTTTAAAGATGAACAATTTTATTAAGAATATGTACATAAAACATGACCCAAAAGTTAATACATTCAGATTAAAAAAAAAAAAAGATTTCAATTTTCTTAGTTTGATTCTGCAGATGATAAGATCTCAAGTTCAGCCCACCAAAGTGGAGAAGATCTCGGTATCGCGCTTTCAGGCGCCACATCAGTAATCGCCTTCAACCGACCCGTAACCTCTCTCATAATGGGTCTATGATTCGGGTCAGAAACAACACACATTTTCACCACTTCAAAAAGCCCATTAACCATCTCGGTCTCAAACGAACTCAAACTCGGATCCACTAAACTTGTTACGGGTTGTTCGGTTTGTAAAATATCCAATACCGAGTTGTCAAACGAATGATCAATCATCTTTCCGGTTATGAGTTCAAATAATATCACACCAAAACTGTAGACATTTGTTTGTGGGGATGATGGTGGGGTCTCCAAAAGCGCGGTTTTTGCGGGTCCCGTTTTTGTTGCATCCCAGAAGCTGAAATCGGATATTTTGGCTGCGTAATCTTCGGTTAGATATATGGATGACGATTTTAGGTTTTTATGAGAAATGGGCGTGTCGAGTTGGTGTAGATACTCCAAACAGTATGCAACGCCCATCGCGACACGTAATCGTGTTGACCAATCCAAATGTTCGGCTTCTTTGACTGCATTAATAATACTAGTTAGATGTTTATCGGTTCAGATAATTTTTTGACCTTTTGAGCACAAAACCTCTTGAATCATTCTATTTAGATTTAATTACACAAATAGTCCTTGCGGTTTGCGAAAGGTAACACTGTAACAGATTTGAATACTAAGAGTTTATGGTATAACATGTTTGGGTTTTATATTTTCAAATTGTAACGAATTTGAGTATTAAGACTAACTTCTGTTAAATCAAGGTGGAAGTGGAATCACCAAAATATCCTTTGACTTTTTTAAATAGTCAAAGTCAAAGGTGAACAGTAAAACGGTATTTGGTCATTTCACCTTGATTTAACGAAAGTTAGCCTTAATACTTACAAAACTGTCAGTACAAACCCTAAATCTTTTACTTAAATTTTTTAGTCTCCAAAGTTTTTACTTTTTACAAACCACAAGGACCATCCGTGTAATTAAACTTTTTTAATAATTAACTCTTTTATTTGAATCAGTGAAATTATAATTGAAATAAAACAGTTTTTGGCAACTTATAACAAAATTATAATATAATATAGCCAATAATAACAAATCACTACCTAATCCTTTTAACTGCATGTGATCTAGATGTATACCAGTTGTCATAAGATGAAAATTCTTACAGATCTGAACATGATAAGACAGCTATCTTTTCAAAATTATTCTTGATGCAAAACTAGATTACAGGGTCCTAAAATAATTTCTTAAATAACATAAATTATTGGCTACAATGCATGATTGATTCAAGAATCTCATGAAGATGATGAAAAAGTCAAACAATTGACCATGAACTCATAACTAAATTAACAGGTCATAGTTTGATTTGGCAACTCAGATTAATAAAATGGTGCTAATTTATTCTGGAAATTATATAAATTTAAGATTCTGGAACATAAGTATGAATATGATCTAATTATGAATAGAATCTAACAAAGGCGATGAAAAAGTCAAAAGTAAAAAAGTCAACTTAAGTAAGTTACCATGTAGGTGCTCAAATAGAGTTCCATTTGGTGCATACTCAAAAACCATCATTCTTGTGAAAGGTTTTTGTTCTTCACAATATCCAATAAGATTAACAAAATTCTTATGATTAACCTTTGACAACATTTCAATCTGTAAAAAAAGTTTAAAAAATATATATATATTAAAATAAAAATATTATAAGACTAAACAAGATTTGTGTGTTTTACTATGTTGTTTTTTAACCTTATTTCTGAATTCGGTTTCTAGTTTCTTGTTCCAATATTTAGAAGATGTTATTGCAGTTGATGTAACCGCTATTTCAACTCCACTTGAAAGTGTCCCTTTGTAAACAGTACCATCTAACATTGATCCAATTATATTACTAAAATCTTCACAAGCGGTTACAAGTTCCACTCGTTGGAGACTCGGTACACCTGAATTACAAAAAAAATAATAATTAGAGGTTTAAAATTGGGTGGGTAGAACCCGTGAACCCGTTTAGCTAAACGGGTCCTGTTTGTGTCAACTTGACAGATTCACGGTTTGACCCGTTTAACCAACTTAAGAATGTATTGAATTTTTAAGCATGTTATATGTCATAAATTAAACTGGTTAAACATTTTAAGCCAAATTTAAAATATAGTAGATAACCTGACATAATATGTTATAGCTAAAATGTAATTGTTTTTTGTACTTTTTGTTAAAAAATTGTAATTTTTTAAAGTGTAAAAAGTAAAAATTCAGGTTAAATGAGTCATGTTCGATTGTTCATGTTAATTAATGTAAAAAATAAAATTATTGAAAAAAGAAACAACCTGTTGTGAATGCTTTTTGGAGCTGACCACTTAAACCTGTAGCCCATGGTACAGTAACGACTTTATTTTTTTTAAAGAAAATAAAACCAAAAGCTGTTAGAAATATAAATAAAGAACCCCCAATGACTCCAGACAATATTAAAATCTTGTGATGATTTGAATTGTGAATCCGAATAATTGGAAGCAAAGCAGGTGAAGGAGCTAATGCAGGTTCAATCTCTGGTGTTAAAGATTTAATTGGCGGACTTGTTGGAGGGAAAATCGGCAACGGTGGAAGTACATGTGGCGGTGATGGGGCGGTGGCTTGTGATGGTGGTGAAGATATTGATGAGACCGGAAAACCAGATGGTGATGGTGATGGTGATGGTGATGGTGACGGTGACGGTGATGGTGATGATGATGGTGAGATTTGTAACAACTTTCTTTGTGTCGCATCTTCGGTTGGAATAATATTCCTGTAAAAGTAAAAAAGATATTAGATTTTGAATGTTTTGATTCAAGATTTGATATGGGTTTAGTTGCATTTTGAAATTAAAGTTGGAAATTAGTAAACTTGACCGTAAAGTCAAACTTTTAAGGTGAGTAGAGGTGATGATTTTGACCCGTTTGGTTAAGAGTTGGTTGAATTTGGAGTTCCTGATTTTATCTCTAACCGGTTAAACAAATAAAGTAAGAAGATATCTAAAATGGTACACAAAATGAATTTTAATGCATTAAACCTCTTAAATCATTTTATTAGAATAAAAAAAGATTATTAGAATTTAAAAACTAATTAAGAGGTTGTTGATTTTGGGTGTGTGCATTTAATCTGTAAAAGGTAAAGTAAACAAAATGAATCTTTAATGCATAAAACCTCTTAAATCATTTTACTCTAACATGAAAATAGATTATTAGCTTTGAAAAACAATTATAAATAAAAAAAAAAAAAAATCCAATTTTCAAACTAAAAATTGTTTCGGGTCAACCCAACCCCCCCAGCCCATTTTGCAGCGTACCAAGAATTAGCGGTTTTGACCCGTTACCCTACACGCCCGACCCGCCCATTTTGCCACTTCAGGCACTTACCGGGAACTGGATCCGCTATTACAACTAACATCATTATGAGAGCTTGTGAGTTGGTTTTCATCAACTTGAAATTCAGAAAGTGTTTTAAGATTGTTTACTTCAGGTGAAAGATTATCAAGAAACTCGTTATTGTCCAATAAACTGCACCATTAATCAAACATAGTGACCCAATTAGCAAAAAATAAAAATATGAACATGGTACATGATTTACAGCTGAAAGTACAACTTACAGAATTGATAAAGAAAGGTTATTGACAAGATCAGATGGAAATGGTCCAGTAAAGTTATTATATCCCAAATCCAGAACTTCTAGCTCCTTTAAATTTCCAATTTCTTGAGGAATTGTTCCATTAAAAGAATTATTGCGTAAAATACTGGTCATATAACATAAAAAAATAACAATTAAAACATGATGAGTGACAAAAAAACATATAATAGATTGGATGTTTACATGGATTTAATATTTGTTAGCTTCCCAAGATCTGATGAAAGTGTTCCCTCAAGGCATAGATCTCTTAAATTCCTGAAATTTTAACAATTATAAATTAAATGGATTAAATTTAGCTACAATTTTAACAATTAAAATTTTGGTTCGAACCGTAAACTAAGGTTTGAGAGACAACAAATCAAACCGGATGAGTTGGGTGGGTTAGCCGGATCAGACAGGTTTACGAGTTTGGCGATTTAACGGTTTGGTTTTACAGGTTTGTATTATAGTTTTTTTAAATATAATGATGATTCATGATTATAATTAATAATGATGGTTAATGATTACAATACACATACATAACTGCATATTCTAAATCTAAATCTGAATAATACATGTTAAACAGCCGGTTCAAAGTTTCAAACCTAACCAATTCAACCATTACAACCGCGAACCGTGAATCGACCCGTTTGAATCACAAACGGTGGTTCGATTTAAGTGGATGAATCGATTTCAGTGGTTTATGAACACCCGTGGTTTAGCTAGACATTAGATCGAACACCTAACAGTCATATTATTTATGAAAAATTGGACTCTGTAATTAAACTGCATGAACAAAATTTAATGATTAGGTGAGAAAAACTTACAAGACGACCACTTTTCCGTCGGAACACTCAACCCCGAACCAAGAACAATGGCTCAAATCCGCCGTATCACCGTCGTGATTCCAACCAGATAATACCCCAAAAGGATCTCTCTCAATTCCATCTCGAAACTTCAATAGAGCTAAACCTACAACATTATAAACCCCAAAAACGTGAATCCAATCATCAAAATCATATTTTAATCCAAAATTAAAACTTGTTTCAGAAATCACCTCACCTTCAGTGTTCAAAGACCAACAAACACAAGAACAGTAATGGATTACTAATACAGCCAGCTGCAGCTTAAACAGATTGTTCTTCCAAAATCTTTCCATTTCGAAACAAAAATAGAAAGCAAATCAAGGGGTTTTTATATATCAAAGAACGATAGATGGTGAATTGGTAATCAACTAATCAGTCAAATTGAAGCTAAATCATTCAAGACCAGGCGAAAACCGCGGTGATCGGTATCGAATTTGAATAAAAAAGTATTCACCGGGATTATGGGTTTCAGTTACGAATACGAATGAAATCAGGGTGTTTGATTTTGGAGAATGATTGAATGGAACAAATAATTATGAATTTCGAAGATGTTTCTGTGGTTACTGTCGCGTTGGATTGACTGTGTCTTTTGTTATTTGGAGGTTTTATATAATGACCGCCGTCCTGTTCTTAATATGTTACGTCACGTGCTGATTTTTTTATTTCCATGTTCTACTTGGCCATGCTTGGTGGGCATGACATTTATCATTACTAAATATTCAACTACAAATGGTTTCTAGTTTATGTTTTTAATGTTTTTTAGTTTATGTTTTCACTCATTCACCGATAATATTTAATAATTTATAGTGATATATCTTATTGATGCTGTTTCTAAATTCTGTTAGATTAATAAGAGCAATTTCACTCATATAACTAAAATAGTTTTTTAGTTAATTTACATTGGTTAACAAAGTGAAATTTATAGGTTGTATTGGTCAAATTAGTTTTGTCATGAATAATGTGTTTAGGAACTTTAACTAGTTAAATATGTATTTATCACTGATAACTATATAAATTGATCATTTAGCAATTGTCTAAAACACAATCTTGATGTAACCAGACAAGACAAGGTGTTCAAATGTTCAAATCGGTGTTCGAAATATTACTCAATTCCATTGGCATGAGTTGAACCGCTAATGCGCAGATTAAGCCGAGTTTTAACTATTGACAATGGAATTGGCTACATGTATCGTTGCTTCAATCACTTGTAAGTATAAAAAATATATATGTTAAAAGATTTGAACTTAGAGCTTTTCATTCACTCGTCAAAGATATATTTATGTTATATTTTATTATGGCAAAACTAAATAACGTTACCTAAAACTCTTTTTTATTATTTTGTTTTATTTTAATGTATATATATTTTTCTTTTTAAGTTTACCAACATAATACTACATTTTTTTTATATTTTATGTGATATATAAATCTTTTATAAATAATTAAGGGAGAAGGGTTTATTATGAACAAGACTTTGTCTACGAGCATAGAAACAAAATACAGTAAAAATATAGTAAAAAGGTTAATATTAAAGTTTCAAAAAATAAAAGCTAGTAAAAGCAAAATGTAGTACACAAAAACAAAAAACAAAAAGAGTTAGAGAACATAAAAATCCAGTAAAAATAAAACAAAATAAATTAATACAAACAAATAGATAGTTACTATTTATTTATTCAAAACTGTATTTGTATTTCATGCAATCCCAATAAATAAGTCATGCATTACTATATAATAATTATTTATATATTAAAAAGATAATGTCTCCTAATTTTTCATGCTATAACGTTTTGCGTCACATCATGTTAAATATAAAATATCAACAATGATAAGTCTTAAACTACAAAATATGTTTATATAAATCATATTCAGGTCACCCCGTACAAAAACTCAACCATTAGTACCTAACATCTTATCAAATTAAAAAATATCTTCCATTTTTTTCTAGCATTGTTGTTTTGTTATTTTATCTTTTAATGTTTTTGATGAAACATGCTATATAAATTTTCAATAGTTTGGTATTTATAAAAGTCTTATAAATTTTGGATAACTACTCTAAAAATTAATTTTATAAACTTGGTGTGAGGTATTGTTATATCATCTTAAAGTTTGTTATTCGTGTACAATCTTTGGTTTAATATAAAAATCTTTATTACAGCTAGATCAAGTTATATAGAATCAATTATTCTTTAAATAAACTTATTTTTTTGAAAGCTAGCACAACTCTTTTTATGATCAGTTGCTTTGTAATGACTATTAATATGTATTTTTTTTTAAATGATATCTAATTCAACTTCATGTGAACTGAAATGACAAAAAATGTTGAGAAAACAAAATTAATATGCATGGCCAAAAATGAACCAACCTAAGCTACTTATTGTTATCTTTTTTAAACTTAGTATACATTTATTAAATTTTTGTTTCAATCAATTCCACATTTCCAACCATCTAACACTGTCAAATTTTCTGTTGAAATTTTAAATGACTCATCTAAGTAAAATGAAACAAATGAATACACATATTTTTGGTTTTAAAAATCCTTAAGAAAATATAATATGACAAAAACGTCCTGTTTTTAGCATTGTTTAACAACAAGAACTCAATTAAGATGTTTTTATTTTGTCAGATTGTATATGCTCAAATTAATATGTAATTTTTTTTAGCATTACATTATTTAACAAACTCAACTTATTGTATATGGGAAGTAGCAATTAAAAGACATAAACCACAAGTTGGAATATATAAACTCCTTTCTTTGATCGTTTTATTAGAAGTCTTAACTATCGCTTATACTTCATCATTTTTCACTTATTTTTTTTGTTACCTTAGCGTCACATCACTACCACACATTTTCACCTCCTGCCTATTAATATCTTCCCCACCATCATTTTCTTATTTTTCAATTAATTATGTGATTTTAAAAAAGTAATAATTAAAAATTCATTTAAATTAAAATAATAATACAAATTACATTATATAAAAAGAAAAAAAAAAGCTTAACTAAGAGCATTCACATTTGGGTCTCTATTTTTTTCTTTATAATTCATCAAAAATCACTACCTTTTCTTTCTCATATTCAATTAAATAATATTACTTTTTACCTTTTTACTACTTTTTCTCCTCCTATTCAATTAAATAATAACACTTTTTACCTTTTTTACTACTTTTTCTCTCTCCAATTTACTTTAATGAACAATGTTTCTCTATATTTACTAGTTTCATCAGAATCTCTATATATTCCTACTCACAAACACTAATATACTATCTCTATAATATAAAGATTTCACTCACATAAATTATAGAGACCCAAATGTGAATGCTCTAAAAGAAAATTTCATAGATATTTTTGTACGATTTTGTCCTTCATTTTCTTAATCGCTTCGCAATGAGCATCTTTGAGATCGTCGGCAGGCGTAGACACCATCATCACTTGGAGGTCCTTTCGAATAATGATAAACTTGTTGAACCGCGGGTTATTGTCATATTGTACGAAAAAAGAAGTTGGTCAAACCATGAGTTGTGTAGTCTTGGCGATTGTCGGGATTTGTTTGGTGTATATGTTAGGATTCATATATAGTGTGTATAATTTGTGAGAAGAGTATCAAAAGAGTAGAAAATGGTGGATTTCCGTGAATGGGGGGTTATTTTTATAGGTAGAGTATAAAAATAATTAGTTTTTTAGCTCTTATTTTAAATCCGAGTTGGCCACGTGGCCCAATCAAAATCAAGAAAGACCAATGGGATCAGGGGCCGTTGGAAGTGCATTGCTGGGACATAATGCGGCGATGTTCCTGTCAGCACCTGAAGGTCACATCAGCAGCCACGTCCTGACAGAGGACGTATTACACTATTACACATAGCCTTTAAGAAAGAGTCTCCAAAGGGTAGCTATAATGTGTCCATCAAATGTTCGAAAAACTTGCTCAAAATATAGATCCACATTTGTTTAAGCTTTACTTGAACAAGTCACCATAGTCCATTGTGATTGGCCGCCTGCTTAAGTTATAGTATTCACTTAATTATGTTGTGAATCTTGACTTGTTCCGCACCAAGTTTTAATTACATCTTATAAATGACAAATCTATCCTACATGTTACTAAATTACATGAAATTTTCTTCATATTTGGGATTGACCATAAACCTTCAATCTAAAGATGGATGGTATGATATCTTACTACTACTACCTTTAGACCCCCAACTCTTTCACATCACTTTTATCCTCTCCGACCCTCAGACTATGCAATGGTATCATTTCTTAGACTATCCGTAGCGGTCACCCCTCCGAAATCCTTCCCCTCCCAAATTTTCTGCCACATCATCACCCCTCC
>WOUH02000001.1:3830578-3856105 GCA_009936405.2 Stevia rebaudiana
AGATAATATTTTCTAGGCTCGGGATTTCTCCAATCATCTCGGTGCGTTTATCGAGGTTTTATGGGTTTTCCTTTTATAAATATCTAAGTCATTCAATTTGGAACAAAATCAACAAATTGCTTTCATATTATCATTACGTAAAAGTACATGGAAATCAAATACATCATAGTCTATCTGAAAACCGGGTGTTACACGATCACCGCCATCCTCTACAGATCTGGCCAAGAATACAATCACCCTTCTCTAATCTGTTGAGTTTTTTTGCTCTAAGTGGGAGTGGGTTTTCGTGGTTTTGATGTGGGTTTTGTGGAACCTGAAACTGAAATAAGAGAGCGACAATGATCGGTTTTCTATTCAATTGTGTTTGGTCGGTGGTGAGCAAGAGGATCGGACTGGTGGTATTGAACAACGGGCCCTCATAAGTCATAATAATAATTAACTTACACAATTGGTCCCTCTAAGTTAAAAATAACGGAAGTTAGCGAAAAGGACGAAACTCGAAAGAATTATTATTATTATTATAAAAAGTTCACTTCTTTACCAAGCAAACTAAAAAAACCTTTTTAAACGTTATATTTTCTGCATAAAAAAGCATCACCAAGTAATTAACAAGGATCTATTTTATCAGTAATCAATCATTGATAATTTTAAAACCGAATTTGCTACGAATGGTCAAAGTTGTATTCATTAGCAAGTTCATGAGTTTGGTTTATAGATACCAAATCTAACTTTTAATAGGTTAAGATTAATACAAAATCAAAAGGTATGTTCTTAAAAAGATGTAAACAAACTTTGATTACACACCAAAATTTTAAGCAACAAAAGAGATCATGTAAATAATTTTGGTCTTAAAGATTATCTTTGGTTGTACAATGAGATATTTATCTTGGGAGACATGTCTGTTCTCAAAGAAGATGCACAGTATCTTCTACAAAATTTAATTAAAAATGTGACTTAGTTATTTTTATTTGAAATTATTTTTATTTGGTGTATTTGTATTTAATTTTATTATAAATTCATAAGGCTATTTCTAATAACTAAATAACTGTATTTTAGATAATAACTGTATTTAACAATTTATAGTATTTTGTAAATAAAAATATTTTGTACTTCTCGATTAATCTCAAAATGGTAAAATATAAAACTTGTTTTACAAGTCATAAAAATTTCTATTAATCAATCCAAGATTTACGTAGATTCAAAATATTAATTATATTGCATAAAAAGCGCAATGAAATATTAATATAAAAAATAAGAAATTATAGAACCGCCTCTGTTAACATTTATTTCTTAAACCCTAACTCCATAAAACCCCGATCGTTAAACCCTCCCTGCTCACAAATTCTTCGAAAATGGCTTTTACTACTATTCTTCGCCGATCTGCTTCCTTCCTTAAACCTCTCGCCGGCCGATTTTTCGCCGGTCAAAGAAACTTCAGCCACCAGTGCGGCGGCGCTTTGTGCATCGCCGTCAATCAGATCATCTCCGATCATTCTTTTTTGGTTCCTTCAGTTACTCGTTACTCTTTCTCTGCTTCTCCTGCTCTCAACCGCCCGACTTCCGATGAGACGCTCCTCCGAGTTATCGAATCGGAGATCAATTGTTCAGAAGAAAGCTTCGAACAGGTTTATTCCTGTATTGTATTTTCATTTGTTACGGCATTTGTCTGCTAGATATGTTTGTTAATCAATTTTCCTCAACTGTATACAGAGATCACATTCATGTTATAATATTTATTTCCATTTTTTATTCTTTGTCGTTGTTTATGTATGATCTTGCATTCTTGCTTATCAGTTATCATCTGTATGTGTTATGTTTTCGTCACTTTTTTACATCTGTTCGAAGGTTTATGATCAATTTGTATGTGTTATGATCACATCTAATTGAGACTTTTTGTAATAAAACTAATCGTTTTTTTTAATATCAAAATAATTATGACTTACCGTTGTTACTATATATTGTTACTAGATTAACACGAGCATAAACCATACAAAAATCAGTGGCATTAGAATCATCATTAACATCATTGTTTAACATCTTGTATTGTTAATTAGGGGCTTCAATTACACAAATCATTGAAAAAAAACAAAGATTAATGTTTAATGGTTTATGATATATGTTGATGTTAGGGTGAAGATATTCCAGCAAATTTCCCTTTTAAACTTAATGACAACATCGGACAGCAGACATTGTCTTTGACCAGAGAATATGGAGGTGAAACCATCAATGTTGAAGTTGAACCATCAGGTCTCATTACAGGTGATGATGAAGATGACAGTGATGATGACAAAGCTGATGATTCTTCTGAAAAAATAAGTCTGCCGATGGTTGTAAATGTCACTAAAACTGATGGACTCAATTTGGAGTTTAATATCACAGCTTATAATGATGAGATTGTTATCGACAGTTTGATGGTCAAAGATCCAGATATGCATGAAGTTCCTTATGAAGGACCCAGATTTGAGTGAGTATTATGGTTAAAAAGTTTTAACCTTTGTGATGATAATCCTGTTTTGATCTTTTAATCAATAATTGCTGTTTGACCCGCTTTTAATTTATGTGCAGTGAACTCGATGAGAATCTGCAGAAGGCGTTTCACAAGTATTTGGAAACGAGGGGGATAAAAGCGAGTTTAACAGGCTTTCTGCATGAGTACATGGTGAACAAAGAGCACAGAGAGTACACACACTGGCTTAAGAATCTTAAGAAGTTTGTGGAGGCATGAAATTTATGATTTTTATATCTATTTGGATTGACAAACGTTATTATTATTATTGAATGATTTTGAGTTTTGCACTATTAGGGAATGGTTATTTACTACTAATCTAATATATCTCTGAAAAATGCCGTGATCTTATTGTTTTCATGAAAATTTATACTGATATTTTGGTTAATCAGTTATGAAGCTCGGTGATGGTTGGGTTTGAGTTAATTTCGGTTAATAAACCAAGCCAAATGTAAAACTAAAATTTGAAATAATTGAAGATAAACGTGATATCATATGTCTATGATGTGTTTTAGTTTTAGATATTCATCAAACTGTAAGCTTCGTTATTGTTATTGTACCAAGTATATCTGATAACTAACAAAGTTAATGTAAGGTCTGAGGAGGTTAAATGTAGATAACTTTATTAACCGTTTACCAACCCAACACTTTTAATGTTACACAAAAGTAAGAAATATAACGTTAAAATTAGTATAATTTTACTATCATGCTTAACGGGTTGCTCCATGTATCACAAAGTATTTGATTGTACAAAACACCTGTATAATGTGTGCAATTGTTGTTAACTTCTTATTGACTTTTAGTTACTCTTATAAAATCTTTTTTTTTATAGGTCAAGTATAAGGGAAAAAAAAGAAAACCTCATTTCTTTTTAATATTGTATTTTTTTTTGTTAGCCTTGGCTCAGCAACCTAACACTCAACCATTCTTTAAGAATTAACACACAAATTCACACCATTCAAATTCCCATTTTTAAGCTTATTACTACGTATAACAAAAACAAGTTATGAATACTAATATACAACAAATAAAGCGTTGTACAAGTGTTTCATGTCTTTTTTATTTTATTGTTTAATCAAGGTATATTAAATGCATTTATAATAAAAGATATAAATACATATATTTTTAGTTTTCTTTTTTGGTATTCATTAGCCGCAATGATGTGAGGTGATTTGTGGGCTTTATAGAATCGCTTTCTAACTGTGTTTATTTCTCCATTTTCTAAGTTTATCTGTCTTTGACGACCAATGCGACGTGGGAGAGCTATCTAATTTCTTTTAAATCGGCGCGCTTTACTTTAAGTTATTTTTGTCCGCCCCGCTGTGAAGTGCGGTACGTGACCATTTGTTTTCAAACAATCGATGCTAAATATACACAAAATTCACTAAATAGCTTCAAAAACACAAATTTAGTTCATTTTGTTGGTCCATGATCCATCCGCTCCACCTTCTTATACTGATGAAGTTCTCACAGTTTCTTAGAAAAACTTGATTAAACACAAAATGAATGAACTCACATGATTGATTAACACAGATATTTGGCACCGTTGGCTTGATATATCAATGGATTTTGTCACTCATCTTCCACCTTCGCGAGGTAAAACCGTAATATGTAATGACCTGGTATTTTTTTTTTGGTTAGCATTCTCTGACCAACATCTAATTTATATAACCTTTTTGCTGTTAAATTATAATAAGGGTTGTTGTAGATCGTCTTTCAAAATTTTCTCATTTCTTATCATTACTTACTACATTGTTTTCTTAGCCACTGTTTCCTTAGCCACCGTTCTCCTATGTTAAATTTACCGTTTTCTCTGTCTCCCCAGAACCATCGTATTTGATCGTGACCCAATCTTTATTAGTAAATTTGGAATGAGCTCTTTAACTAAATAGGCACCAAATTGCTTAATTCTAGTGCCTACCACCCCCAACAAACGGCAAATCAGTGGATGTTTAGAGAGTTACCTAAGACTACCCAAATCAGTGACATAACCCCATGATGCGTATAGGGTTATGCATACAAGGGTCATGGGTCATCAAGCTTGCATCGTGTGCTCTATTTAGCATGTGTCTGTTTAATGTCTTTGTTTAGCAAATGTTTAGGGTGTGGCTAGAATAAAGGGGAGTGGGTGGGATGCCACACTACCCATGTTGTTAGTTTCCTTAATTTGTGTTCATGTTCACCTTTAAAAGGTTTTGTTTATTGTGAGTAATGTAGCAAAACGTTGAGTCTAATATTTCCGTCAATATTCTTTCAAGCTCTTATCTTGTTTCTTGACTTTTGATCTACTAAGATCATATTAGTTGGTATCAGAGAAACAATCCTATGAAAATCTGCAAGCATACCTATGTTGAATTCCAAGCCAAAACTGATCAACGATCGCCGCACACGAGGCTCTACTCAAACATATCCTAACCGAGCTCCAAATCCTGACTGCTGCTATGCAAGTCAGGCATAATCCGTCTTCTGGTGGTTCATCAGGGTTTGCCAATGGGGGCGGTCTAAGGAGCAAATTAGATCACAATCCGTCTTCTGGCGGTTCATCGGGGTTTCCTTGGAGAAGACACAACTAGTTGGCTCTATTTGTATTTTGCTTACCAACGAATTAAGGAAGGCGCAACTTCCATTGGGCTGTAGTGGTAGGAGGCTTGGGTTCTCTACATGAGACACAGGTTCAATTCCCACTTCCAACACTTTGGAGGGGGCATGGTGGCTCTATGAAGGAAGACAGAGGGCATCCGGGTTTTACCACCAGTGGGCCTTCGGGTGGGTGGGTTTTCCTCGGAACTGGAGATAACTTGGTGCACTTAAGGGCTCCGTACGGCTAGATTGGCTAGCTGGCGGTGGTCCTTTTGCCATTGGGTCACCCCGTACGGAGTACCTAGGCAATTTAGTGTTTGTTGGTCGTTAAAAAAAACGAGTTAAGGAAGGCGATCGGGTAGACCTTGCTTCTTTTCACCTTGATGGCATCGCCCTACAATAGCATCGGTAACTTGAAAAATCTAAGGTGTCGATGTCTTAGGTCGAGTCTTCGAAGGCTGTTCACGCTCAATTTGGCCCGACTGATTACGAGGGTCGTGGGTTCATCAAGCTTGCATCGTGTGTTCAGTTTAGCATGTGTCCGTTTAATGTCTTTCTTTAGCAAGCTTTTAGTGAGTGGCTAGAATAAAGGGGAGTGGTGGGATGCCACCTTACCAATTGGTTCACTTTTCCGAGAGGGGATGGAAGCCTTGGTAGTTTCAATGGCCCATGACCAATATATGGAGACATCCTCTATCATTGTAAAGGATTTGCAACTCAAGGATGTCTCCGAATATGATGAATTTCTTCTTCGTTTTAGAGAGAATCCTGCAATATTAGAGGGCCTTAAATATTATAAAAATGTCTAATGTAGGTGACTGGCATTTCTTTCTCCCTTTTTTTTGTGTTGGTCAACAACAATAAAACAAAATTTCTAGTTTAGTTCATTACTCGTACATGAAGGTCTCTCTTTCTGTATGGGTATTGGGGGGTGGGGATCCTTTATTCTCAATCAAGATGCCTCAATTGGATAAATTCACTTATTTCACACAATTCTTCTTTTACCTCTTAACTTTCTATATTGCCATATGCAATGATGGAGATGGACTACCTGGGACCAACAAAATTCTAGGAAGCGCCCCCTTTTTTCAAAGAGAAGAGGACAATTTATTCACATTTCATTTGTTAGTCAGAGGCGAATTGATATTAAGTAATGGTAGTTCTAAAGATTCCCATTTCATTGAGTCATTCATTCTGAATGCTACATAAAAAACATAAGCAAGATGATGGAACGAGAAGACCTAGGATTTAAAAGATCATAACATGAGTGATTCGGTAGATTTTGATTCCTATATATGCACCCATGTGGTACTTATTATACCATATATAAAAGATTAATCTATAGAGATATCACTATTTACATCCAGAAAGCCGTATGCTTTGGAAGAAGCTTGCACAATTTGGGAAGGGTTTTGATTTATAAAAAATAACAATCTACCTCACACCGATATGCCTTTAGGCACGATCATAGATAACATAGAAATCACACTTGGAAAGGGTGGACAAGCTTATCCATCCTTTTGATACATTGGGTATCTATATAAGGCATTCTCCAAATAATTTAAATCGAAATACCCCAACTCTCCACTATTAAATACATCAAACTAGATAGATATCATATTCCTGGAATACGAAGATAACTCGAGGTTCCAACCAAAAAGAATCCTAATGAACCTTGAAAAAAGATAATAGCCCAGCATAAATTGCTTGTTTTTCGATTCTCCTTTATAGGTTCTATCCATATATGTTCCGATCCCCTTTTGACTGTACAAGAATATGTGGAGCTCAGCATGTCTGAAAGCACATGAGAACATTTTCTTGCTGATATTATTACCGGTATTCGCTACTGCCTACTGGGTCTCTTGTTAGTTTCCTTAATTTGTGTTCATGTTCACCTTCAAAAGGTTTTGTTTATTGTGAGTAGTGCAAGTAGAAAGTTGAGCCTACTATTTCGGTCAATATTCTTTCAGGCTCTTATCTTGTTTCTTGACCTTTGTTCTACCAAAATCATATCACCCAACCCAATCTTTTATTAAAAAATTAATTTTTCTCTCTTCAACTTAAACAACCCAACGTAACTCAACTTTTCACACACATTAGTCACCGAACCCAAACCAACCTAACCTAATTTTTATTATGTTAATATGATTTATGATGTTTTTTAAATATTAAAAATAAGCACTTTATTTTAAAATGATTAAATTATCTAAAATGTAAAAAGAACTAATAGTAAAGCTAACACGTGGAAAATAAGATAAACTGATAATTTTTTATACATGTTATCTTAATTTTTTTTTTTGAAGTAATTCTGTTTTTAGTAAAGTTTATACCGAAATGTTTAAAAAAACAAAATAAGACTGTGATTAATTTTTTTTTAAGAACATATATAAGATTTTAAGGAATAATCAAATTATATATGAAACCATTTCAAAGAGGAAAAATTAAAAAAAATAAACAAAAAGAAGGTCTACAAGAATGTTTCCATGTCTAACTTTAGATTTTGAGTAAATTGCAGTTTTCGTCCCTGAGGTTTATAGAGACATGCAGTTTCAGTCCACTCTTAGCAGTTTTCATCCCTGGGGGTTTCATTTCTTAGCAGTTTTCGTCCTTGAGACTATTTTCCGTCTACATTTTCATCTACTTATTTGAGTGTTCTGATAAGTAAAAACACGCAATATTGAACAAAATGCCCCCTGTGTGACGGGAACATTGGAAATTCTAACAGAAGTGTAAACAAAAAATAGACTCAGGGATGAAAACTGCTAAGAAATGAAACCTCAGGGATGAAAACTGCTAAGGGTGGACTGAAACTGCATGTCTCTACAAACCTCAGGGACGAAAACTGCAGTTTACTCTAATAATAATAATAATAAGATTAAATTTGATTAATAGGTGTGAAAGTAAAGACCTTCCTTTGCGGTTTTTAATCTCCCATAAAACTGAAGAACCAATTGTAGCTGCTTGCTCTAAGAGGAACCGATATAAAAACGCAGGATCTGCAATCATCCTGATATAAAAAAATGTGGGAGAAAAAATTGTCAGATTGCTATATAAGTATATAACACACAAATTGATTTAAGGATGATAATTTCTAATAGAAAGTTTGGATATACCATACATCATAAACATTTACATAGAATTTTGAAAATATAAAAATGAAACAAAAAAAGAATTACAAAACAAACAGGTTCTTTATTCCAAAAGTAGCAGTAACTGTTTTATGCCAAAATTTAAAACATAAAATATAAAGTTATGAGCATCTAATTTTATAGTTCAAACATAACTGTTTCAAGTGGAACAAATTTCAGGTTTGTGTAAAATTTTGAAGTTAGTATCAGGTTGGCCTGCAAACACCCCATCTGTCCCACAAAAAAGATAATGATTCATTTTGGTCAATTTTAATCCTAATTTGCCTTTTTTGCTTATTTCTTAATTTTCTTATATTTACCTGCCAACAAAACCTCTCGATAGTGCTTGAGGAAGTGCACGCGATATAAACCTTGCAGTTGTTGGTCTTGCATTCATTGCTATATATTTTACCAATTGAGCCGAGCTGACCAAACCCTAATGACATTTATGGATTAGCGAAATGTGTCGATTAATTGAGAATAATAATAACAGAAGCAGAAATTTGGAAATAAATACTTATTAGCGGATAAATCGGTGCATTTTTATCTCAAACGGATCAAACTAAAAAAGGCTAGTTAAAAATGAAACGGGACAAACGTGTCAAACAAAAGGTAACGGTAATGAATCTTGATTACAAATAAGTCAAAATTGTTTTCAAAAGTTAACGGAGGTAAATGAAACATATATGAATCTTGATTACAATCAAGTCAAAGTTGTTTTTAAATTCACTTGAAGTAAAAGGTTAACTGTAAAGAAAAAATTTCACTATATGATAATAAGTTTCATTATTGTTAAATTTAACTTATTGGAAAAAAAAAATCAATAAATAGTAATCAAGATTCATATATGTCATTTGCCTCGATAATTTTTACAAAATTTGAACATTATTACATAGGATTGGAACACCTATTAAAATTTGAGTAACTTTAAAGTGAAACAAAACTTATTGGAACATTTGAGAAACTTGGTTACTATTGTGTAGTGTTATCGGTTATCCTTTGTTTAAATATAAAATATAATAATAAAGTGTTTGGTAATCATATTAACAGACCAGCTAATTATTAAATTGAAAAAAAAAAAAATTAGCGGGCCACCCAAACACACATTTTTCTATATTTAAAATTAAATAAAAATATTTACCATTTCATACGCTTGCCGGAGTCCAGATGGCAAATCCATCATTGTCTTCTGCCACTCATTCAATACAGCCTCAAGAAATTTCCGATCAAATAACTGGCAAAATGTAGAGAAAACGATTATTTTTTACCATATACGGATAAATATGTGTTTAATTAAATACGTAAAAGTCGATGATGAAGAAATTAAACGGTTAAAATGTTAAACATATAAATCATAACCTCTGGGAAAATAATCCGCTTCCTGAAGAGTCCACCATCATCACCCTCATCACCATCATCAAACTCATCAAAGTAATCATCATCATCACCATCATCATCACCTCCATCACCGCCACCGAAATTTATGCTCTTTCCAATATTGCCCCCACCTCCTCCAACTGCCAGCTGTAAAAAAACAAAGGTATCGCGTTTTTTACCATGTTTCATGAAGCATATGCTAAATACTTTTGGCAATATCCGAATATATCAAATGTTTGACTTGAAAGATATATCAAGAATCCGTTTCTTGAATGGAGTCATCAACAATTAATAAATATATAATCCCATATAAGCTACTATGTTTTTCTAAAACCTCACTAGTGTCCCTCATTTACAGGTTAAATGGCTAATAACAAAATATGGTTCATATTATAGGTGATAAATGTTGAGTTTCTGATTTAACCAAATCAAAATTTCACATCACTCTGAAAATTACAGAAAAGTCCTTGAGCTTTAAAAAGTTTTAAGTTCTGTCCCAAAACCTGAGAACCAACCATGAGAAGTCGATAGCTTCTGAACTTGCAAAGCTTACAAACCTAAATAATTATAAAGTGCAAACTAAATTCAATAAATTTTGAAACTTTTGAAGTTTGAAAATGTTGTTGTACCTCTAGAATTTGTAAAACATCCTCACCATTTTTCATATTTCAATTTGTATGCAAAAAATTGATATATCATTTGGAAAAAAATTTTTCTACCTCTAATCATGGTTACCATGTTGAAGAACAATTATCTAATACTAAGGAAGAATTCAACAAACATATGACACAATTAATGATCTTGTGATCTTGTGGACCTAAATCCTATGTTGTTAAATCACTCTCTAAGATACATATGTCCTATGCAAAGTTCCTAACTTTGTTCTACATTCATTTCTACAAAAACATAATTTCTTGAATCACAAAGCTATACACCATAAAATTATCTGACCAACTGATAAATTTAGTATGTTAATCAGAAGAACTCATGAGCAATTAAGGTTTTCTAATGATCATCAAACAAAACTGAACAAAAAACGATGAATCTGAAAACAAACCTCAGGACTAGACTTCGTTTGTTTCTGAGTCATATCAAGTTTCGATTTCTCCAAAGTCACCGCACCAAACGCACCGTACTGTCCTTTCATAACCGGTCCGTGCGACGGCGACGACGAAGGCGCCGGACACTCCGCCGGAGTCATCCTGAAACATCGTTCAAGTCCGGCCACAGCATCTCCGTCAACAGTAGCCGACGAATTCCTCACCACCAAACCCCTCCGACACAGAGGAAGATTCCGAAAATGGGGGCAACGGTCAAAAAATGGGGGCCAACGGTCATAAAATGGGTTGCCGATTCGGCGAAAGATTGCCGCAAATGGTCACATGCGGCTTGGGTTGCCGATTGCCGAAGCCCGTGGAGTGGTTGCCGCATGCGGCTTCACTACCCTTGCCGATTGCCGAAGCCCACTCCTCCTGCCCTAAGATATTTAAAAGTAAACCGTTAGTTACAAAATAATTAAAGATGCTGTCTTGATGTAAGCTGTGACATGTTTAGAATATAGTATGATGACATGATTAGGATCGTATAAATTGTTATCATGATTACATATATATATGTGTGAGAGTCGATTAAAAGTCTAATCGCTATCATTACATATCAATTATTTTATAGAAAGATAAGTAAATTAATATTCAAGTGTATCAATCTTTTTTTTTTTTGAACGGGCAACATACTTTTATATTAAAAAAGAAGTAACAAGTTGCTAGTTACACACCAACTATGCAACACCAAAATAAAAATAAAATAATAAAAATACAATGGTTATATCCCATACTTAAATAATTAAAGTTCCACCAATAATTCAAGTTCAAGTTGAAGCTCTTAAGTGATTTCTGATCCAAAGGAACCCAAAAATTTTGATCTCCTTCTAACGTATCAATATATGAGGATGACAACCACCACCGACTACCAATAAACTAAAAAAAATCTAAAACACAATATTACTATATCGCCAAGTCGCCAATCTAATATAAACTATATAAAGATGACAATCAGGGGAGGAGCTTAGTGAGAGTCAGTGGTTGCCCGGGCGACTACTGATTTTTTCGCCCGTAGTATAAATTTTGCGATTTCGACCGAAATTTTTTTTATATATATAGGCCGGCCACTCATGAAATCCCTTAAAATTCTAAATATATGATCTTGGTCACCCATGACAAATTTATCAAGCTCCGCCACTGATGACAATATACCACCGACAAAGCATATTCATATAATAAGTTGACTAAATTGTAGTTTTCGTCCCTAAAGTTTGTAATATTTAACAGTTTCTGACCTAACGTTTAGAGTCTTAACAGTTTTCGTCTCTAACAGTTAAGTTCTTAAAAGTTTTCGTGCCGAACAGTTTAAGTCTTAAAAGTTTGCGTGTCTAGCATTTGAAGTTTTAGCAATTTTCCGTCCCTAACATTCTTAACACTTCTCTGTTAAGGTTGTAAGAACGAAACTATCAACACCTGAAAACTGTTGATTGTGAACCAACATTGATAAACCTTGTTAAACTCATGGACAAAAAATGCACTTCTCTAGTAAGTTTCTACATATAGAATGCTTGCATTTTTTACGAGACATCTTTCAAAGATATGATATACCCGAAGATGTGAACTTACAAACTCGGATGACATTACAACAAAACGGATCATCATTCATCAAACTATATATTAAATAAGTATTTAAACCTTTAAAATAAATTATTAAAGCTCTTATATTATTCAAATTAAAATTCACCAATGATGACGGGTAAGATATAATAGCAGAGATAAGAATGAGGATTAATAATAGTAACTAGATTCCGAATGATATGTAGGGACCATCAGCAAAAGGTTGTTTAGACAATAGTTGGTGGTGGTGGTTTTTAAAAAGCTTCTATATGTTCTATCTCTACTTTACATAAGAATAATTGGTTGTTTTCCAAGTTCAAATCAAGTGTCGATGCTCAATCAAAAACCAAAAGTAGAGGTAATCATTAAACTATTATCTTTTAACAAAAAAACATCATAAAGTTTAATTTTGTTAGATTATATATAAATGTCAATTATTAACAAAATAATGTTTTCTTAACTTAACAGTGTGTGATGTACAAGAACATAGTCGGTTGAGATGGCGGAATGCGTCTTTTTGTTTGAGGAAATAATTAACAAATATGTTATGGAGGAGGTAACCGAATAAAAATAAATTAATAACATGAAATGACTTATTATATTCTGATTTCATGTTTGGTTGACATTCAACAGTGAAAATAGTCGTTCTATGGTGTGATCTACACTTTTAAGTCTAACAATTTATTTTTAAAGATATTCTTTTCACATTATCATTAGATGTAAAAGGTTTAGAAAAATTCTCAACTAACACTGGGTATAGTTTTGAAAATAAAAGAACAGATATATCTCAATAAAGACACAATGCATATATAGCTTTATAAAAAAATATTCTTAAAATTTATTAATTATAAGATAGCTTTATGCGTATGAAAATGGTGTAGGTTCAACCCCTATCTAGCGCATTTATTATAAATTTTTATTTTTTATAAGCAAATTGTTTTAGTATTTTACTTTTTTTTTTAATTTTTCACGCAACTTTTTTTTAATATTTAATTTTTTATTTTGTAAGCAAAATTTTGAAGGTTTTATTATATGTATATTTACAATCTGTATTAGATTAAATTAAATCTCTAAAAAAGAATAATCTGTTTCTGGATGATTGCTTGAATCTAGCCACAAATGACATCAGATGGTTCGTTTATTTCAGGAACGCGATCTAACACGCGGTTCATCTCATCTGGAAACTCGATCTTGGCTCGGTTAGTTTTCCCACCAACTACTACAGTTGTTCCATCTTGTAAAGCCCATATCTGTCAAAACAAAATGTGTATAGTTTGACTTATAAAAGTCAAAATGTGCTTTGTTTGACTTGTTTTTCATGATTCATACCTGTGTGTGTGATAGGTAACTAATGCAAGTTGTAAGCATTAATGCACCAAATCCAGCATATACAATCGGCACACCGGGATCCGTCTGTATAAATGCAATTTAATCTCGTTAACGGGTCAAAGCTAAAAAAATGGGTCAAACGGGTCAAAAGTCGTCAAAAAAAAAAAAATTCAAAAAAAATCATTATTTTTATTCAAGTAATATAATTTGGATAATCATTATTTTTGTGAACCATCTTTATCATTTTAAAATTTTAATACAAACTATGGTTTTGAAATAAATAAATATAAAAATGATTTATAAAAAAAAACAGAATTACCTTCATATCAAGTCCACTGCTGCCAATTGCATCTACAATTTCAATTTTTGTACCATTAATTTCAATTGGAAGCTTTGAGTTAGGTCTACGAACACCAGCAAATTTTCCATCTTCATCATATAACACAACCGATTGAAGATCACGAAGAAGCATTGATCTGGTTCAACAAACAAGAAAAAATAAATTCAGTTTTTTTCTAATGAAAAATGAAGATGGAAGTATAAACTATGAAGTCAATATTGAAATTCAACCCATTTATATCCAACCCAGCTATCCGGGTCAATTCGGGCTCTGTTTTACTAATACCAGGTCAAATGTAGAAATAATTAAACTAGATCTGAACCGGGTCAAATAGGAAACGGTTTAAACAGGTCAAAGTTCTATATTTCATCATACATTGACTGGCCATTTTGACCCGTTACCCAACCAATACATACATTGACAGGCCATTTTGACCCGTTACCCAACCTTCTATAAAGTATAAGCTTTAACTCATAAATAAACATCTAGTCATCTAATTACACAAATGGTCCTTGTGGTTTGCATTAAGTAACAGGTTTTGGTACTAAGCGTTCAAAGTAACATGTTTCTGTTTTAATGCTCTCAATTTGTAACGAGTTTCGAACTTCTAACAACTTTTTCGTTAAATTGAGAAAAATGACCAGTGTACTTTGATCATTTTACCCAGATTTAACGAAAAAGTTAACGGGAGTTAGCCTTAACACTTAACACTTAAAACTTGTTACAAAACTGAAATCATAAACCCTAAAACTATTACTTTAAACCCTTAATACCCAAACTTGTTATTTTTCGCAAACCACATGATCATCTGTGTAACTTAAACTTATAGAAAAATTAAAAAAGGAAATAAAAAAGGTAAATCTTACATTCCCTTTACATTTGTCGTATCGGTATTTCCAACGGGCAAAAAGCTCCCGTAAAGCTTCTTATCTCCATTAATGGTCAAAGGCGCAACGGCTAAATTAAACGGGCCTTCATCGTCTCTAAGTATTTGAATTGCAGAAATGCTCCAATCGGTTTGATATATTGTAACTCCTTCATATCTTAAGGGATCATTTACACTTATTGTTTTTCTCATTACTTCTTTCCCATTAATATCAAATAAAGAAAGATCTGTGTGGAATTGTGAAACCTATAACACAATAATGTAACATCACATATTAACACGCTATTCGATTGTTAATGTGCTTCAAGTATGATAAGTAAAAGTAGAGGTGGCAAAATTGGTGGGTCAGGCAGATCGTGTAACTGATCAAAACAGGTTTTTTGAAACTTTGGTACGGAGCCATCTTTTGTCCAAAATGTTTTTTAATTTGTAATATGATTTAAATAGATGTCTTTATGCAATAATAATCCAATTTTTAAGAAAAATGATTTAAAAAAAGTGATAAGTTAAAAATAAATTGTGGCTACTTCCAATCTCATTTGACCCATTCCTTTTAAACTAACTTTTCTTTTATTTCTATTTTACCCAGTGTTATAAAAATCACAATTAATCAGCGATTAATCGGTAATTTGTAATCCACCGTTGTGAGATCACCAAATCGGCCATAAAATCACTAGGCGGTATAAATCGGTCAAAATTGGTCATAATAAGTGAAAATCAATCAAAAATTGGTCATACTCGGTAAAAAAAATTTGTGTATATATATATAATTTTGAAAATTACATTTAAAAGTTTCAATCCAATTAATTCTAAGTAATCGTTAGTTGGTACCCCGCTGCCTAACCTATTGATTTTTACAACACTTTATGCAATAATAATCTAATTTCTAAAAGACAGTGAATTAGTAAATAGTATGTATTAAAAATACATTTTGGGCTAGTTACCTATTTGACCCGTTTCCTTTTAAGCTGACTTTTTTTTTTTCTTTTCTTTTTATTTACAAGTTTGACCCGTTAAATTTTTAAAAAAAAGTTGAGCAAGAATTTTATAACTCGTATGACAAGTTTTGACACAACCCGTTTTGATCTTTAACCCCCACGCCTAATTTGCCACATGTAAAAAACAATATTCTCACCTCGCCACTATCATAATAATCCATGTAGAACCGGTTAACATGAACCTCGGTGTTAAGCGCTTCGGTGGGCGTAGAAAGGAACCCGTTTGGACCTAACACATCACCCATCACAAAATTCAAACCTTGTGGGACCGTTACGGAACCCTTAAAACTTCCAATAGCACTGTAGGTCCCACCGCTCATTATCAAGAGTAAAGCTAAATGCACACCGATTGGGGCAAATCGACCCGCTAGCCCTTTGAAGGCGTATAAACATGGTCCTTTAAGAAAAACCTAATAAGAAATGAATGATTTATTGCCAAATGTCCTAAATACCCCTCGATAATAATGAAGATAGGAATATAGGATATTCCACAAAATAGACATTTTATGAAATGAGAATAATGATTAGCAAATTAGATTAAAACAAGAAATAAATAGGTAATATGATTGTCATTAGAAAATAAGATTTGTTACTACCGGGTTTGAAATAAAAATTGGATAATCAAAAGTAGAATATATTTATCGAATATTATACATTGATGTTTTAAAACTTAAGTAGTGATTATCAAATAATTAGAGTCCAAAATGAAAAGTCAAACACTTTTTTATATACCTCATATCCAGATCCCGATAATATGACACCTAAATCCTGAATTGAGGCTTTGGGAAGAGAATCTGAGAATTCCAGCTTACGAATTGTGTTAGCCGAATGTAAAAAAGACCATCTGTAAATAATTCATCTTAATTATTAAAAAAATAAAAAATAATAATAAAAAAAAGAGTCCATAAATTTAAGACAGATAACAAAAAAGTTATATTTACAATAAAGAGAGTTAATAAATATGATCAATGAAGCATTACGGAGCTATTGTATGCCTATAAAAATTATGGTAAAAGTATATTTTTTCCTACCAAATTAAGAACATTTCTACCATTTGTAAGAAACACATGCTCCTATCATAGAAATATTTTACTTTATCTTGATTTGAAATTGAAAGTTCAAAAAGTAGGATTAGATTGTAGTATTAAATGGAAGTAAATTTGTGTAATAACATTAAAAAAATAAAATATTTACCTTCTTGCTACTTTGACCATGGGGATTTGTGTGGTGTATGTGCAAGCCATTAGAGATAATCCCAAAAGAATTAAAGTTCCAAGAAAAATCGGGGATGAAAACATATGATCAAACCCGAGGGTTAGTATCCATCTCCATGTGAAGAATCCTAGAATCGGATTATCTTCGGGGTATTTTTGGAAATAATATTCCGGATTCTCACCTTGATCTATTGTGGTGCCTACATAAATAATTGCATAAAAATGAGGTTACTTAAGTAGAACTGATAAAATGGGCGGGTGGGTCGAGCTGGTTGGGTAACAGGTCAGAATGAGTCGTATTTTGGTACAAGTGAAAGCGGGTTGACCCGTCAACACTCTTTAGTCATATTCACATCATCATCATCATCATCATCATCATCGTACTCAGTATATCCCACCTAAAGGTAGGGTCTGAGGGGGGTAAGATGAAGACAAGCCTTACCCCTACCCCGTAGGAATAGAGAGGCTGCTCCGAAAGAGACCCCCGGCTCATGATACCTGATTAACCATCATCCCAATGCTATTAACGTTATTTTCACTAAAATAAGTAAAATAACGTTAAAACTAGTGCAATTTTACTTTTGCCCCACGAGAGTCCACACATATATACATATATACATCATATTCACAATATTTTATAAATTGCTTTAAACATATAATCATGTCAATTTTGAGGGAAAAAATTATCCCAAAACCTTTAAGTCAAAATGTGTCTTTGTTTTATGCAACATATAACTTGAAACCATTGGCTACTTTGGATTAAAAATTTCATTTATATGTCAAAAGTTTTTGTTTGAATCATGTTATTTGGTTTTATAAGACATATAACTTGAAACCATGGGTTACTTTTGATTAAAAATTTCATTTGTATGTCAAAACTCATAAGTTCTTGTTTGAATCATGTAAATAAGTTACCATCATTAACCAAAATTCAGTATACCATACTCTTTATCACTTGCAAAAAAGTTTCAATTTTGACTTTTGTGGAATCAATTATTATATGTTTCAAATGAAAATGTGACACGAATCCATCTAAACTTATTGCATTGTTAGATATAAAGTCAAACGGTAACTTGTTTGACTAGTAAAGTCAAATTCACATCTTTATTTCACTAAATTCTCAAATTTCAAAATAAGCAATTCATGATTTGGGAAAAACATTACGTACCCAAAGCCATCAAACCAGCAACGGTGAACATCTCACCAATCGCCAGAGGCAAATTAGCAAGAAACGCAAGAACCCTTTTGGTCAACCGGTTTACAGACCCCCCGCCGGCGCCGGTCGTCTTTCGCCGGGAATCCTCCGCCACCGGAGCTTCAATTTCCTCCGAAAGAGATGGTGCAGCACCAGGGACCACAACCTTGCTCTTTGTGGTCTCTTTTGAGGGCTTTGATGAGAGCTTACAAGAAATTGGGGAAAATAAACATCTCCGGTGACTGATTCGACTGCAAACTGGATAATTGGGGAATTTTAAGAGGTGGGTTTGGGATTTTAATGGGTTGAGGATTAGAAGAGTCTCCATTGTTGATGAATGGAGGATTCTATAGGTTCTTAGGCATGACGATTAACGATTGCGAGTGACGGTTGAGCTAAAGCAAAGGTGAATTTTATCCAAAATGGAAGATTTTTTTTGTAACGCCGATGACATTTCGCGGGGATCTTGTGGCCACACGAATCTTGATGTTTTTCGAACAATAAAGTAGTAAACATCCACTTTTAACTAAATTTTAAACACTTAAAGTTTTGTTAGTTTAATTAATATCTAATTTAATTTTATTTAATTCTCTCACGGGACATACTTATTAAAAAAACTAACGATGTCTAGAAAAAAAAGTTAAGGATATCTAGAAAAATGTTATCAATGTGAAGCAAGCCTATTTAATATAGGTTTTGTTTTTTTAGTGAAAGGCTATGGTTCAAATTCTAACATTGGTTTTTAGGTAGTAAATGGTGTAACTAAGAGTAAAAATAATATTTGTTAAGACAAAAAAAATAATATTAGAAAAGTGTTAGATGGACGGAGTTGTACACTTGTTCTATAACCGTCTACTAAAGTTGCTATTCTTAATGTCATAATTTTTGCCGCTACAACCACAACTTTTGCCATTATCGTTGTCACCTATCATCACCGGCTATCATGAAAAGAATAAAGCATGTAACATGTGATGACAGAATCTGTTTAACTAAGAGACATATAACATGTTTATTTTATGACTAAACATTTTAACCCATGGGTCATGTTTAGAATCTGACCCACCTGCTTGATTTTGTGCTACCTTCGACCAAAGTTAAGCAAATATAGGTTCAATTCTAAACAATAGACTTTCAAATAGGTACGTGGATCAAACAAACCCAAATACCCAATAAAGATTTCATATAGATTGTAGGTTTTGATAAGCATGAGAAGATCACAAATTCTGCATCTATTATTCATAAAAAGGTTGTTAAAAGGTACCTATTATGTGAATAATGTTCTACACTCCACTCATTAATACTTGATGTTTTATGGTTAAGACTTATTTTTGTAATAATTCAACCTTGAAATGGTGGTGGTTACTAATCAGCAAAACATTTTCATTCGTTTATTATCTATTTTCAATTTATAATGAGTTTAGCAGCATGTGGCATGTTGTACATGTTGGACTAAACTTGTAATTACTGATAGTTAAATGGTTTATTAATTGTCTTTTGTTTATTTATTTTAGTTGATAGATTTAATTAAGAGTTTGAATTAGATTATGATTCGATTAGGGTTTAGTTTACTTGATAGCCAAGATTTATGTTTAGTATAAATAGAGGTTAGATCTTCTAATATTTTTGTACCAAAAATATTATTAATCAGAAGTGTTTTTAGATTTTGGTACCAATATTCTCTCAATTGGTATCTAGAGCTTGGTTTGGTTGCCATCAACGACGATCAGAAAAGAGGCCGAAGTTATATCATCAAAGTCAGTTTTGTTTAGAGGCGGCAAGTTATTATCATCTTTGTCGTTTGGCTAGAGTGTTCAACTATTAAAAGAATTAAGGAAGCAACAGGTTGCATTGATCGAAGAATAAAAGCATTAAATTTAAGGAGGTTGCAATGACAAGAAGATAAGGATTATTATTTTTTTATGTTAATAAAAGAATATTTAGGAATTTTGTTTTGTTGAATATTGTTGTCGTGAAAGTGGATAAACCGAAGCACAAAGGTTGTGTAAATTCACAGCATTTAGTTACTTGATCATAGAGTCTCGATCTCTCCCGTCAATAAGAAGAGAGTAACCGGTGTAGATTGTTCTATTGAAGATCCGATTTGCGGTAGCCTGACGGGAAAAGATTCGTTAAAGTGAGCGGCTTTGAATCTTGTCTTGTCTAGCAAGGAAAAAGAAAACGGTATAAGCGGTAAACTTGTTTTCTTTGATCGGTAATCAAGAACGGTGTAGTTCTAGGACCCGGGAAGAAGTTATCAAGATTGGTCAAGAAGGTTTGAAGCTAGAAAAAGATGGCTCCAAGTGAAGAAAAAAAGTGGTTTTTGGTGGCATGGTGGGTTTTACAGTAGCTACGTTTAAAGGGAATGAAAAACAACCAAATAGGTCGGATAAAGATGGTTGGGATTTCGATGGCTATGGACCGCATTATGGAGGCCAAGGGTGGTGATAATCTAGCGGTGGAGCCGGTTAAAGAACACATAGGCGTGGTGTGTAAAATTCAGGATGGAACGAGTGAAGATCAAGGAAGGTGTGTATTTACTCGATCGGATGACTACGATCGCAGCCAAGGATGTGGCGGTGCGAGTCGGGGAAAAGGTCACGGGAATGTTCGAGTTAGTAGGAGGAACCGCAAAAATACAACCAAGGATCGAATGAGTTCTAGGATGGGTGGATTTAGAAGATTAGAACCGAAGGTGAGATCAGTTATAACACCAATGATCGGGATTGAAGAACTACGAGTGTTACACGGTCTTCAGGATCCGGGTGGAACAATCAAGATTAAGAGGGAGAATGAATATGTTAATCTTGATAAAGAATATTAATATTTAGTTCTAGATAATTATCAAGTTTTATGATAGATAATTATAAAGTTTATTTGATTTGTTATTAGATAGGATTAATTTATCAGTTTATTTAGTTTCCTTGTTGGAGTAGGTTTCTTATTCTCCAAGGGTTGTCAGTTATAAATATGGTTAAAGAAGTCATTGTAATTGTTCCGGTTTAATTATATACAAGAGTTGATCAGGTTTGATCAATCAACGAGAGTTTTTTGTGTTTGTATTATTTTTCAATCAACAGTCTGGGCCAACACTTGTAAAGTGATTTCTCTATGAAAAACATGAAAAATATTTACTTAATTAGCTTAAGAGAACTTTGTTTCAAATCGTTTAATCTTCATGTCTAAAACCCAACTTAAAATGGTTCAAATCGTTTAATCTTCATGGGCCTAGGCTCTCTATTTTAATCTTCATGTCTAAAACCATAACTTATTGGTTCTGGTGAATATAGATTGCTACACTAAGTTTAATGTAATTCTCTACTTTGACGAGTTTTATTCGTTATCATACTTAACATAACGTAATATGTGGTGTCAGATTGTCATCATTGAAAAGCAGTTTTTCTATAGTTTACACTACATTGCATAACAAAAGAAATCTTTTCACGTTAATAGTCTGTCCTACAAACAATCTTGACTTCATATTAAGAAAAAAAACTCATTCTTGTTTGATGTTTCCACAAGGTGACAAGACCATAGATAGATCACTATAAGGTATTAAGGTCAATCTACAAAGAATGGGCCTATATGTATCGCTGATGGGCCTGGATAATAATAGGTTTGGGCCGATAGCTGAGCTTATTAACTTATTGGTTATTGGGCCCTCTGATTACCTAGGTCCCATCTATTCGCTACTCATAATGGGCCTAGGCTCTCTGTTTTGATCCCATAAACCGTGCCTAAATGATTGAAGTGATGAGGTGGAAAATTTTGATTGGTTGATGTTGCTTCCAAAAACCTTTCCGCTAGCGGCTAGGACTTGTGTATAAGGTAAGAAGGATATGGATCCGGTTCGGGTCGGTATCTTCGGTGACATTATGTCACTTTTCCTCTTCTTGTGTCATGATCTGGATTGCAAGTTGCAACCACAAAAAGCATTCGTTAAAGGGCCCACAAGTTGTAGCTCCGGCACTCAAGCTTATATCATATCCGATCATAAATCAATGAATCGTATTATTATTTTTTGTATTAGTGTATAAAAAACTTAGGAAAGGAGGAATAACTTACGTTTAATGTTGCAAGAGAGTTTTAAATTTGAAGAAAGCAATTGGGCCTTGACCTAAAGTGCCAACTAACCATAACTTGAGTTGAGTAAAAATGGCCCTATTATGGTTGGGCTAATATATTAGGTTTTGATCCTATATGAAGGCACCCATGCGGCCATGCCCATCACTTGAATTTTGAAATGTTACTTTTATTGTTAAGTCATTAGAGTTAACTTTTAATTGAAGTGATTTGATATGACAATCAATGTAAAATAAGAATCAAACTAGTCAGCAGAGATTTCTGTTATTCAAATTGAAGAAGAAAGAGATGGGATTACATAGAAAACTGAGATGAGAAAGCAGAATATTCACACATAATTTATTCATGCCCTAAATCTCTCTATCAACATCGTTATATCTTTCAAACATTCACACTTCTCCTTCCTTTGTTGGGCTGCTTGAACTCTTCTATTGGGCTTCTTAAATGGGCTACTGGGTTGGAACCATAAAGTCATAACATCAATCATACATGTATCTATTTATATATTATCCAACAATGAAACTTCAATTTTAATTACTCAACTAAGTGAATATAAAAAGTAAATACATAAGCTACGTGTTAATTAGAGAATGAATTCACGTTAATGTTTTTATATGAACGAGATAAGGGACTTATATTATACCCATGGATTGGCGAAGCTTCATATTAAACAGTAGGGTTGCCAAGATCATATATGTAGAATTTTAAGGGATTTCGTAGGTTGCCGGCCTATATATATAAAAAAAATTTTGGTCGAAATCGCGAAATTTACATTACGCGCGAAAAAATATGGGATTGGGGCAACCCCAGGCCCACATAGAGCTTCGTCCTTGCCTCCCACTCCTTCCGCCTCTTATACCTCTTCCACCTCTCCCACCAATGATATCTTCTGCGCGTACTCACCTGTTCTTCTTTTTGGTGTCGGTTCCTTGCCTCACCCTTCTTGTCTGCCTTCCTAGGGTTTCTTTAATGTTTTAAAAAGATATTTAACTATGATTTTTGGGGGAAAAAAAGGCCGCGTAAGAAAAGAAAATTGCCAAGTAGGTGAAACAACCGATGCAACGGAATTCGTATGTTTTTTTTCACAAGTTTGTTCAAAAATATAGTGCGGAAGGACTTTTACGTTCAAAAAATTATTAAGGGACTTTTGTGGAAAGAAACTGAAAGTATGTTGGTTTTTCATGATATTTTCCCTTTAAAATTCTTTTCCTTTTTCTGTTTCTTTATTTCACTGCTTCATATTCAATTTTTTCTTGTGTAACATGTAATGTTTTCATTATTTAACCATTTATTTTTCATATCACATTTAGTATTTTTATTCAACGTGTGAAATACGTATGTTACTAACCTACTTTTAAATAAGTGAGGTAGGGGTGTTAAAAAAAACTGAATCCAAAACCGAACCCAAATTATCCGAAATTCCGAACCCAAATTACCCAAAATTTCGAATCTGGAATATCCGAAGTTTTGGATATCCGAAATGTCGGATTCGAATTGATTCTAAAAATTTTCGACTTCGGATATTTTTAGGTTATTTCAGATAATTTTCGTATATTTCGGTTAATTTTCGGATATTTTTTTGATACTTCGGATATAAGGAATATTAATTTTTATATCTTTTTCTTGACCATGAAATACTAATTATTTTTTTAGATTCAGATATCCAACTGGATATCCGAATCTGTATATGAACTTCAGATATCCAAAATTTCGGATACAGATTCGGATTGCAAAAGTCAGGTAACCGAAACCAAATATTCGATCTTGAACACCCCTGTATATTGGTACAAAAGAAATTATTTTTAAATACGTTTGTAAAAATTGCATGGGTCACTAATAATGTTGGTCAAATACACTTTTAAAAGAACTGTTTTGCAAGGATTGGATCATTGGAATTTGATCGGACATGAACGGGCTCTTGGCCCAGTTGTTTTTTAGTAAAAGACACTAGCGTAAGATAGTCGGCGAATGCTTACTATGTAAGTAAAGTTTTCGGCCCAGTTGGTTAACCTCTCTTTTTTTTTTTTACTTCTCTTTTATTCAATAAAAGGTTTAAAATATTTTAACACAGAAACGGCAAGTTGACCTTACGGATTTAAAATTTGTCTAATAGGGTGAAAGCTTTGTGGTCAAAACCCCAACTTGGCCCTGAAGATTACAATTTTTTTTAAAGCGAATAGCAAGGTCATTTGGATTCATCATAGCGACCAGATCAGTCTTCCACCCAACGAATCGTTAAAAGTGTGGCGACCCCGCCCCACCAATCTACGAGAAAACTCACTTTGTAGGAAAACCCTCTGGCTCACCTTAAAACCTTATGCTTTGAGCAAAACTTCAACCTTTGAACCCCTCTTATTCGAAAAGTACCAAAGGTACCTTGCGGATTACATGTTGACGTGTCTAAATCCTTTCATTTTTCATTATTTAGAAAAAAAAATGTATTCTAGAGCAGCTAATTTGTGATAAGACCCATTCAACACCTGGCTAAAGCTAAATATAATAATCATGATTAGGCTAATCCCAGGCTCCATATGTACTTGTATCCACACATTATAATTGTAAATTTGTAATATATATATATATTTTTAACATATATATCTTATACATTCATTTAGTGATCTAACTAAATAGATATATTTGTTTTAGCACAAAATAGTTCAGTGGGTAAAATAGTCATGCTGTATGATAGTTCAGATGTTTACGACCTGATGACACCGTCTTTCTGTCATCTTCCCTTTCATAGCGGGGCGGTCAGTGTGTCATCGTTAAAATCAAATTAATTGGTTGTTGAGAATGAGAGGGAGAAGGTGGTTGTTGAGACTAATCGGATGCTAGTTGAGAACGGAAGCTCGAACCGACCCGGTTGAGTTGAAGGAACTTTTGGTTGGAATTCTTTTGGAGGGGGAGGCATTTTTCTTTGGATCTATCTTGGGTATTTAAAAGAATTTATACAACAAAAAGAGAGAATTTGGTGATAAAAAAGGATTAAAATGGTATGATATTTACTGAATTTTTTTAATCATCTCAACGATAATATTATTATTCAAAAAGTGTCCAACGGTCGATTTTTTTTATAAGCTTCGTTGAGTTAATGAAGCCGTTGAGGAACCCTCCATGGTTCAAGCTACTCTAATCGACGGTGTAGTCCGCTAAGCCGTGGGTGTTAGTCCCGAATCCGAATCTAACAGCGTGATATCAATGGCGAATCAGTTTGTTTATGCGGAAAGTAAACAAACA
>WOUH02000001.1:3856205-3868990 GCA_009936405.2 Stevia rebaudiana
TATTAGTCATTAGTTAGTACAGTCGAGTTTGATCAGAGTGTGTGCTTAGTTTCTGTCCTTAAGTCCTTGGATGATACTCGGTCTTTTCATTCCCACTACATCGTGACAAGTACACTGCCGTTTGTGGGTGGATTTGTTTTGATCATTTATTATAAATATTATTACTTAAGTTTTAATTGCATGATCACGCATATCAGTGGTCATAGAATAAATCATTAGCATGGATTACAATGTAGGTATTGCGTTCGATATTATTTAGTTAGAATTGATGTCTTTTAGGAAATGCATATTCTAATTCTTAGGTTCAATTGTTATTCATTTAGCTTTAGTGCTAATGTATGTCTATTACGTCCCTAAATTGGTGTGGATATAATTGGATCAAGTGGAAAGACTAAATGAATGGAATCTTAGTGGATATTTAGGAAAGTAGCGATCTGGAACCAAGTTGATTTTGTTGCAATGAGTTGATTTATACAAATGTGTGTGTATATTCTGAAAAAACAATATACATGTTGTAGGTTTAAAATTTATTAAACGTACTACTATTTACTATTTTTAAAAAGAAATACAAGTCGTAGGTTTAAAATTTATGAGGTACAAATTAGTGTCTTTTGGAACACTTGTTTCTTACATTTTAACAAAAAAGAGTCCAAAAGTTCAATTAATAATTTGATTGTACAAATTGAACGAAAAGTAAAAGTACTAATATAATCTGGGGTGGGGTTATCAACACACACAAAAGTTTATCTGCACACCATACACCCGTATTGGCCTATACAGGGCATATAGGACCCTGACATTCAAATGACTACTGACACGAGTGTTTGGCGCCTGTCATACGAGGCGTAGAGGCCAGTACGACCCGTATATGCCTTTTTTTTCTTTGCTTGCCGAATGAGCTTTTATATGACTCTAAACGTTGGAAGACCGTATGGAACCTACTTTAAATTAGTTTTTCAATTAGTCTTTTCGTATACAAATTTTACTTCCTAACACTAATATACATACATATTCTTCATACTACACTTTATGCCCATTTCAATATTAATGTATGAGTAAGAAAATAAAATACCAATTTATCATCTAATAATAATCGATGGCAATGTTATGGATCCCATGGGCTCCTTCTCGGTACAGTCGCTCAGAAAATCATTGATGTTTGTGTGGTTTGGGTTAGCCATACGAGGGCGTATGGGTTAGCCATTAGCCATACGTTGGACAATATGGACCCATACGGGTCGTATAGAGCCCTATGGGGCGTATGGTTTTCAAACGGCTAACCATACAAGGGGCGTATGGGTGCTGACCGGCTAGCCACCTGACCCATACGAGGGCTTATGGGTTAGCCACCCTTTGAGCCATTTGGGTCGTATAGACCACAATGGGCCGTATGGTTCTTCAACACCTCATTGTTCGTTTCAGAATCTCGTTTTCATACGCCTCGTATTGCCCTATACAGGACGTATGGAAGTCAGATAATCAGTCTTTATCAGAGATTGTCGGAGATTGTCGGACATTTATTAGACTAGGGTCGTATGCCCCTCGTATTGAGCAATACGACCCCTATACGGGGCGTGCAAAAATCCAATTTGGTGTGTCTTTTAACACCACCCTTAAGAAAACATCCTCCTACCATCATATTATATGTATCACAATAAAAATGATGATACAAATACCAGTGCGGTTATTGTTGCGTATATGTGACAAATATAATATTTTCAAAACCAAAACGTGATGCCAAACTTCCGTAATCGAGGTCGGTAAAGCGAAAACAACAACCTATAAATAGTCGACTAAATCCGATCGTTTTGCTCCCTTCGAAAACGCCATTGTGATTGAAAACTAAAACCCTAGATTGAATCAGAGCGAATTGAGAGAGTGAACGATGTCATCGACGCTGTTAGAGCTGACTCGTGCGGCTCACGAAGACATTGAGCGATTCGAGCGATTGATTGTGAAGGATCTGCAGAATGAACCGGTTAAAAGCAAGGATCGATTCTATCAGAGTCACCGTGTGCGATATATGATCGACCAAATCACTTCTATTACCAACAAACTCGTAATATTTCTTGCTTTTGTATCCAATACTCCATTAATGATCAGAATGCCAGTAATTTTACTGTTTTTTTCTTAATTTCAGGTTGAAATATATGTAGACAAGTATAATTCGAGGGAGGAAGAAATTGCAGCCATAGGTGGACAGGTGACCAGTGTTTTAAGGTCATTCTATGACCGATTGGAAGAGGTGAGGTTTTGCTTCAAACATTTTAGCTTTTTAAGTGTTGTTTATAACAGATGGATGTGAACTAATATAACATAAATATTTTTTATACAGATTAGGGAGTTCTATAGGCGGCATCCATCAGCACAAGCTCTTGACACCACTGATGAATATGGGCAATTACTTGAAGAAGAACTACAAATTGAGTTCAGAAAAGAGATTAGTCAATCTCTATGTTTATCATATCATCTATCTTTTACTCACTTGCATATTATTGTTTAAATTCTGATTTGTGGAATATTTAGTTGAAATTTTTTGTTATCAATTTGCATATTCAATGATGTCTAGTTTCATGATTATATATGTTCAAAATTGCTTAAAATATATTCATATTGCATTGAAGATTTAGTAATCAATATAACTGGAAAATGTCCCCTGCTTTGTGGATTACTTGCTTTATCTTTACTGTAATAAAAAATTTTCTGTAATCAATTTCTCATCTCAAAACTGTTACTGTTATAAGTGTGTTCTCTTTAATTATTATTATTATATTATTATTATTATTTTTACTGTAAGCAGTCTTTCTCATTGTGTTTTGTTCCTTTGCAGGAAGCATATGGGCGCTATCTAGATATGCATGAACTATACAATGATTACATCTATTATAAGTTTGGCAAGCAAATTGATTACACTACTTACCTTGAAGTGTTTTCACAACTACAATACATTTCTCAGAAACTGAAAATGACAAGGTAATGTACTCTTCTTCTACTGTATCCCCCTTTACCTGTGTGTGTACGTGCGTGTGTATTTTTCTATATAGTGCTACATAGGTTATGTGATACAAATTTTGCTCATATGAACAAAATTGTATATGTATGTACGTATGCATGTATATGCATTTTCTATATGTGTGCTTGCTATATTATTTTCATGAGCTTGATTTGTATTCATCATCTTACATTGTACACATAACCGAAGTGGCCCTATATAGAAAAATCTGTGTTATTTAGTGACATTTTTTCAAGATTATAACCTTCAGTTACATACTTTTTAGTGTTTTAGTATTGGTGTATTGGTGCCACTTTGGTCTTTTGGTACACACAATTGGTTTTGTAGTCTCTTATTTATCTAAGCTTATGAAGAAATGTTTGAGACTGATTTAATTTAATTTAATTTTATTTTATTTTCAGGCACTACAAGGAGTATTTAATTAAAATGACAAAATATCTGGTGTCTTTCACTGAGCGAACAGAGCCCATGCAAGATCTTGATAGAATATTCTCAAAGGTACTCACTTATAATTCTTTAGGCTTATTTATATCTTAATTAGATTTTTAGATTAATCGTATTAGAAAGACAGACTATTCACGTTCGATTTAAAAAAAGTTATTTTTACCATTACACTTAAGGATTCGTACATAAAACAAGTTTTAGCTCCTTTGATTGTTATTTTTGAAAAACAAGTTCGAAAATCAGTGAGTTGATGGCAAAATTTGTGATGTATTAACAAGTGAGAAAAGAGTAACATGCATATACTTTAAATAAGTTTTTCTCAAGCAATATCTGATTTGTTGATTTAAAACATTATAAACAGGTGACAGCAGAGTTTGAAGAACAATGGGTTGATGGCAATATAGACGGATGGAAAAACGAGACTCAAGAAAACGCATCTGTTTATGAACAAATTGATATTAACCACTTTAACACAGTCAGTGAACTGGCTGAACTTGGTCATGAAAAGCTGACAAAGGTAAGTTCATATTTTAAAGGATCAAAAGCAGTCTTAATGCTTTGTTAAGTTAATTAAATTCAATTATTCACGCGTATATTTTGTTGCAGTCGTTACTAATTTTTCTTTTTATTTTTTTTGTATGGTAGGCATTGGGTGGAGTGGGATTAAAAACAGGAGGTACAGTTCAACAATGCGCAGTTTCTTACAAAGGTACTTGTGTTATGTCACTTTGTTTAGTTTCATAAATTTTTATTATTTATTAATGTTAAGTAACTAAAGTGTGCTAATTTTGTGTAGTTATGTACTCACGGGTAGATGATAAACTGGTAATGTCTCCAAGTTCTAATGATTTTTTATTTTTTTTAAAATAACCGTGGTTTTGCAATGGGATTTTTTTTTGCAATAATTTAATCGTAAAAGTGCCAAAATTTGTTATTCGTTTACATTAAGTCCGTACTAAGTTACCATATAATATGACATGTTATCTTTTAATTAATGGTTGGACAGAATCTCATACATTTATTTTTATTTTTATAGCACACGCCTCTTGAAAAGCTAGATAAAAGACATTTTGCTAAACGAGTTCAACATCAAACTGATGATTCAAAACATATCGCTCTTATGGAGGTCAAGATAAAGAAGCTTTGTGAGATTTTACACCAGGTAAATTTTTATAGATATTTTTTGCTTTTTTTTTTTTTTGTTTTGTTTTCTGGATTATTCATGATGAACTGACCCTTGTTTCTTTTTCAGAAAATAATACGAACAAGAGAAAAAGCTGAGAATAAAGAAGCTCAAACATATGAAGAAACAAACGAAGAAATGGAGGAGGTAGGTATATATTTTATGTGATACAAATATAAAAGTATAAAACACAATAACATATGGATACTTGATACATTTTTTTTTTTAATTTTCAGGAAGAATTATCCGACGTTGAGATGGATGGTGAAGATCATCGTATAAATAATCCCTTGAAGTTGCCATTGTATTGGGATGGAAAACCTATACCATTATGGTTATATAAGCTTCATGGACTTGACAAGGTAATTTATAAATTAATTTCTATTTATTGTTTATAATTTTTTCTTTTTTAATAATTCATACTTAAACTGAATAATTATTTTAATTATGATTCAGGTGTTCAAATGTGAGATATGCGGAGACTGTACTTACCGTGGACGTAGAGCGTATGAAATTCATTTCAAAGAATCTCAACATCAGAATGGAATGCATCGACTTGGTATTCCAAATACCAAAAGCTTCAATGAAATCACCTCAATTGAGGTATGCATTTTTATAAATTTTTATAATATCGTTTCATTTTTGGCTATAGTTTTTATTAATCATTCTATTTAACTAATTAAATTAATTCACAGGAAGCACAAAAAATATGGGAGAGAATTAAAAATGAGGAAAGAAATGAACAAGTGGCAACCGGATTTAGATGAAGATTATGAGGATGAAGAGGGTAATATTTACAACAAGAAGACATATGATGATCCTAAACGTCAAGGGTTGATATAAATATATAATTCATTACTGAAATGATGTTAAAATTTGTAATTGCATTTAAATTTACCCGTTTAGTTGTTAACCAACCAATTTGTTAATTTTACATCTTTAATTGTGTTATTGTTTACACCATTTGTTAATGGTATCTTGATTTGATTTTTTGACAGGGTGGCTTTATTCATGAGCAAAAATCGTCTCCAACTTAAATCTTAAAAATATCCGCAAATGAGTCCATTCAGGTGTTGTATTAGATTTTCACGCATCATTTAAAAACACACTTTTTTTTACTGATACTACAAGTCACAAGTCAAATCAACTTTTTACTGACATGTGAATTGGGTTTATGTAATTAGTAACTACAGGCATTAGATGAATGATTTTTAAAGAATCTTGATGAACATAGTGGAATTGTTCCGTCACTTGATCAATTGTAAAGAATTATAAACTTAAAAAAATAGTAGGAACTGTTAAAAAAATGGTTGTGTTAATGGAGTTCAAGTTAATTGTTGTGAAGAAATTGATTAAAAGTTGGGTGCTTACTGATCATATGATATGATACTAACAAGTAACAACTACCACTCCTTACTAAAACAAATACATCATATTATTATTATGGGTGAGAATGTGAGATTCCAACCCAAATTTATTATAAATCAACACATACATCAATCTATTTGTTCATATGATTTGTGAATGTTTGATTGCGAATGTTATACTTACATGCCTTTCGTCTGCTAGAAGCATGATAACCCCTTCGTCCCGATACATGTATTAGAACAATGCCTACATGTTTAATAGTGTTGTAAGCTCACATGAAACCTTTGGTATTCAAAGGCACTGATTAACGTATTAAGGAAGCAAGTAAGGTTGTACAAATAAAATTCAGTGTATGACAGAAAAGCCAAAGTGAGTGCAACGGTGTTAGTGGTCTGACTATAACGTAACAAAAATACAAACGATTGGATTCAAACCGTTATCTTGAAACTTTTGAGTTCAAACTCATATTTTGTACAAACCACAACCACAAGATGGATTCCAACTTTTGCACTTTTCATCTTTGTGGTTTAATAACTTTACCTAGTTTCCTCCAACATAATTTTTTAATAAGGATAAGTGTGTGGATGAAAAATGACTACTTGAAATGCTAGAAACCTGTAGTAGAAAAAGTTTTTGAATGAAAATGACTAAAAACTTTAAATTTTTAAAGATAAGAAATGGAAATAATGATTGGACTGAATCAATGAACGAGATTGACATAGCTTTATATAAAATTTTGATAATAATTAATTAGGATAAAGATAATGAAATTGGTGTTTTTCAAAGAGTAGGTTGGAATTTGTGTTAATGTGCTTTGTTTAAAACATTAGGTCGAGTCATCACTCTTGAAACCCTAAGACCCGTTTGGTTAGACGGAATTGAATGAAATTGAAGGGATTTGGAATTTGAATTCCATCGCTTGTTGTGTTTGGTTATGCAAAGGAATTGGAATTGAGTTGGATTCCAACCAAATCATTCACTTGATGGAATTCAAAATCCTTCCATGTTTCAAAAGGTTTTGGAGGATTTCATGTGAATGTTTTATATACTACCACCAACCACCCCCCAATTACCACCTCCACCACCAGCCGCTGCCACCCACCACCACCTGTTGCCGCCTCCTGCCACCTGTCACCGCCACCCGCCGCCACCGCCTTCTGCCACCTCCACCACCACCAGCCGCCACCGCCTCCCGCCGCCACCGCCTTCTGCCACCTGTCACCGGCACCTGCCGCCACCACCACCAGCCGCCACTGCCTCCTGCCGCCACCGCTTTCTGCCACCTGCTGATACCGCCCCGTCGACCGCCGCCACCGATTGCCACCATTGTTTGGATGCACATTCCATTTCCATAACAGATACAACCAAACACATTTTGTATTTTCAAAGGAATCCTATAAATTCCAATTCAAATTCCATTTCCAACAAATTTCACGAACCAAACGGCCAGTAAGTTCCTATGACTTCATTTACTCTTATTTTGAGTTTCTCTTATTAACCCAACGCTTTTAACGAATAACGTTAAAACTATATATGATTATACAAAGAATTGTCGTGACTCGTGAGTGTTGTAACCGGAGCAACCATTCTTGTAAACCCGAAACATATATTCGGATACATACTCACCTTCTCTCTTTTTAACTCTTCTGCTAATTATCTTACCTCATCTTCCATAGCCGTCGTAACATTCAATACAAACACAGGTTTCTTTTATACTTCATCTATTTGTATCCTATATATAAATCATCTGCCCTAATTGTCGATACATCTTGATACGGGCATCGAAGCTGCGTTAATTCAATTTGGTTACTTCAGAAATCAAAAATTTGATTTCTAGGGTTTGTCGCTTGAACTAACACTGAAATTTTGACACGATTAAGGTTAAAATTTTGGGAATATTTCTAATTGATTGTTCATTTGTTTCGCTACATGTATGAAGCAATATTTAGCAGACCCCTCATCGTTTAGCTTGTTCTTTTCATTTATGTGGAGCTGCATCATTGTCACTTGCTTGCTTTTATTAAATATTTATATGACTCCACATGTAATATGTACTTGAGGTTAACTGGATATTATTTAGTGGATTTTTTTATGAGAAAATCATGAAAATAAATGGTTTTCTTGGCTGTATTTGACTATTTTTCAATAATACAAAGAGAACAACAAACAGTCTAAATTAATCTGGTCATGTAAAAAAGATGCATTTTTTATAAAGTACAAGTAATTGATAATTTGAATATTTTTTTTGCAGTTTTACTTGCAATCATGTCTTGGTGCACCATTGAATCTGATCCTGGTATGTTTATCTTATGTAAGATTCTTGTGTTTTGTTTAAAATCAATGCAGGTTGTTTAATGTTTACTTGAGTTGAAGCTACTATTTCTTGTTTACTTAAAAGACATGTTAAACAACATTTTCATGGATGATTATTTATTCCATGTCAAAAAAGTATTACTTCTTACGGTCGCGTAAGAAATAATATTAGATTCTTTGCTTGTATTTGTCTATTTTTCAATAATACAAGTTCAAGAATTCTTAGAAAACTTGAGTGTGATAAAAGAGAACAAGAAACATTAATCATAAGAATTGTTATTGAAGATCTTATTGATTTAGTTTAAAATCTAGTTAATTCTAAATGGAACCATTGTCTTCCTTTTTAGGTGTTTTTACCGAACTTATACAACAAATGCAAGTAAAAGGAGTGCAGGTATTGTTTACTTGAACTTAAACTCTTGTAGTATTTTTCTAAATTTGTAACTTATTTTTCCTGCAAATGTTTCATTCACTTCTAAATTGTATAAATGAAAAACATGTACACAATAATTTTATATGGATGTCTAAAGAATCAAGGGACTGGAGTGATGTCCATTTGTTACATCATGACTACTGATAACGATAAATATAATGTTATTTTTTTTTAGTAAATAAATTGGTTATGCAGGTTGAGGAGTTATATTCTTTGGATCTTGATTCACTAAACAGTCTTAGGTGAATCTTTAATTCTGGTTATACTTTTGATCATTATGGAACATTCTTGTTTTAAAATGTCGTATTAATATGTTTCTTGAATTTATAGGCCAGTTTATGGGTTGATATTTCTGTTTAAATGGCGCGCTGGTGAGAAAGATGAGCGTTTGGTGATCAAAGATCCAAACCCAAATTTGTTTTTTGCTAGCCAGGTTAGTTTATATAATTACAATTTGATTGTTGAAAGAGCCGATGATAAACGGTTTATGTACAATTTCTTACAGTTTAGAACCAATTTTCATGTTTGATCTAGAATTATTAGCTTTGAAACTTATCCTTGATGGATTATGAAATAATGTTTTTGAGGTCATTAATAAATTATTGTGTCAATCATGATTAAAATCAATGTTCTCGGACCAATCTGGTCATTAATAAATTAACCATTGTGTTGACACAAACACTTTTTTAGGAAAAAATTTAAACTTTTTTATAACTATTTAGCTTGTCAAATATGATTAGAGAAGCAAGTAAGTTAAACCTTTTTATAGATAACTCTAATTTATATAGCCTCTTTTTTATCCTAATATTTTGGAAAATTCTACACTTTATGTACAAATCATCACTTTTTTTTGGATTGTTTTGATTTTTGGATCATGGTTGACTTTTGGATTATGGATTTTGACTTGCGTAATGTGATTTTGAAATGGATTATGATTTTGGACTGAACTATTGTTTTTTACGTTAAAACCGTCAAACCGTTAAAACCAAACCGTGAAACCTTGAAACCCTAATCTGATAAACATTTCTTGCCAATGTAACTTGTTAGAGATGACAAAACTATTAGAGTAATGGGCCTGTGATGGGCCCATGAGCTCTATACTAGAAACCCTAATATGATACACATTCCAGTAAACTTATCATTCCCAGAATTTAAAACTCTAAACGGGTTTCAAAATTATGTATTTCAGGTCATTAACAACGCGTGTGCAACTCAAGCGATCCTCTCGATTCTCATGAATTGTCCAGAAGTCGATATCGGGCCCGAATTATCAGCCCTAAAAGAATTCTCCAAAAACTTCCCACCCGAACTCAAAGGTTTAGCGATCAACAACAGCGACGCGATCCGAACCGCGCACAATAGTTTCGCGAGACCCGAACCGTTTATTCCCGATGAACAAAAATCAGCAGGAAAAGACGATGACGTGTACCATTTCATAAGCTACATACCCGTAGACGGTGTTTTATACGAGCTTGATGGGCTTAAAGAAGGGCCCATTAGTTTGGGCCCATGTTCAGGTGGTCAAGGTGACATTGACTGGCTCAAAGCGGTCCAACCCGTGATCCAAGAACGAATCGAGAGGTATTCGCAGAGTGAAATACGGTTCAATCTGTTGGCGGTGATTAAGAACCGGAAAGAGATGTATACATCTGAGCTTAAAGAGTTGCAGAGGCGGAGAGAGCGGTTGTTGCAGCAGCTGGCGGCGGTTGATGGCGGGAATGTGGCGGCGTTGAATGAGTCGCTATCGGAAGTGAATGTCGGGATTGAGGGTGCAACTGAGAAGATTCTTGTGGAAGAAGAGAAGTTTAAGAAATGGAGGACGGAGAATATTAGGAGGAAACATAATTATATACCGTTTTTGTTTAATTTCTTGAAGATTCTTGCTGAAAAGAAGCAGTTGAGACCGTTGATCGAGAAAGCGAAGCAGAAAACGAGTAATTTGAGGTGAGTTTTGATGTTTTTGGTTGTGATTTGAGTTGGTGACTTTGTTTCTGTTTGAAAAAGGATGGTGTAAGTTGGGAGAAAGAAAAATGTTTATTTGGATGGTTTGTTATGGAGTTTGAAGATGATGTTAAATGATATGGTAGCTAGTATCTTTTAAGTGGCTTATATATCTTTGTTTGAGGTTTATTATTATTATTATATGAATGTGATATGTTTGGTGATTTTGTTTTAATTAAGTAAAAAAACATACACAATAAAATTTCGCTTATACAGTATGTGATATGTTTGTTGATTTTGTTCTAATCAAGTAAAACAAACATACATAATAAAATTCCGCTTATACGGTAGGGTTCATCTATAACTCTTAGGATAAAGAAGAATGCTTCCACAAAGACACATAACACAACCTCATCCTATTGAAGATTAGGAAATTGCTTGTTGGCTCTTGTAATACTAGCAGGTAGGGATCGCAGTTCCTGTTTTGTTTATGACACGATTAAACTTTTTGTTAAAATTAGTAGCTTAGGTTGTGTTATTTCTACATCTTGGTACATAGAACATATAACTGTTATACTCAAACCACTAAGCCAAATGGTAAACGAGTCATTTTCATGTTTGATACTTGTGTTAATCATGTCACTAATAACTTGTTAAACATGATAGAAACTTCTTGTTTTGAATGACAAACATGATAGAACCTACTTTGCTATTCTTAGGAGGTGGTCCATGAGAGAACCATTTTTTATGTGAGAATCAAAAAATCATACTTAAGTAAACTTCAACTATTTCTCATTTCTTCATACGTTATTTTTTTTTTAAAACGGTTTGCACCATTAAATCACAAATTTTACCCGCTTTCAAACGACTATAATGAAACTATGTCAAAAAATACAAAAAAATGCGTCGTAAGTTGTAGACTACATATATGTAGTATACATTTTTTTTACGGCTACTTGTAATATACATAAATACATAAAGAAAAAATTTATAAGAAATACATAAAGTAGCTTAAAGTATTAAAATATATGAATTATCATCGTATTGCATATATGATGATAATTATGTTTTAAATCTATCGACTCAAGCCATAGGCATTTCTAGGTGGAGGTGCCCTGTCAAAGCCTTTGTTCGGCTCTGCAAAATCTACTTGTCACAAAGCAAAAAATCTTATTATTTAATATCTTTATGTAAACATCATATTCTTTTAATGCACTTTAATAAAAGTTTATTAATTTTATAATAAAGACTTAAATTTATAACACTAACACTTGTAATTTTGAGATTCTTTAACTTTACTATTCTTTTATAGTCAGTAGTTAATTATTTATTAACTCTTACAACGACAGAATACTAGATCCATTTAAAATTTTATATTCACCAATAGTTATAAATGCTTAAAAGTACACAAACTTTACTTTATACTTTACGAAAATGTCATCTTCCCAAAAGAGAAACATTGCACATCAAATTCACGTGTTTTAGAATACTAAAAAAGTGAGTAAATAGTTTAATTCGAAGAGAGGAGGGGCGCCTACAGGTAAGAGGCTCGGGTAGCTACGAGTAACGCGGGAACACCGTTGTCACCCTTCACGAGTAAGGGGTGTGAGTACTTGACAGTTCACACATGGTCTACTATCAGATTTTGTCTCCTCATTTAACACACATCACTCTCTCTTTCACACACACATATAATATAATATTAAAAATTAGTGAGGATACTTGAAAGGAGTGGTGTCACCACTTGAGGTAATTGAGTGTATGAGATAGCAAAATTTGATTGGCTGGAATAAGAGTATTTGAGGGTAAGCGATAGGAACGCCCTCTCCTCTTTAAGAAAAGCTTTTGGTTTACAAATAATTAGATACCCAAACTCATTTTAGTCAAAAGCTGTCTTGTCATAAACTCAATTTGACATGTTATTCACTTATTCCCACCAACACCAGTTACTTGTCCCAACCCAACCCAACCCAGCAAGTTGGAGTTAGTTACTTAGAAATCATCATCATCATCATCGTACTCAGTATATCCCAATTAAAAGTAGGGTCTGAGGAGGGTAGATGTAGACAGTCTTACCTCTACCCCGTAGG
>WOUH02000001.1:3887932-3908436 GCA_009936405.2 Stevia rebaudiana
CTAGGTATAGCTAAAATGAAAGTTTCTTTTTTTTTTTTGTTTACCAAAACCAACTTTTCAGTGATCTTTCTCTATTGTGAATAAAAATAACTTTTCTTTTAAGATATGCATAACTTTGTATGCTATAAAATTATAAATAAATTGAAACTGTACGCGAAATCCTAAGGGGTACTTTTTTTTTTTTATCAAACTAACGTGCATGCCTGACCTATAGTATGCTTGATACCCAACACAACCCGATGGGTATTGACCGGGTACGAGACATTGTTTTATACAATTGAATATGAGACTAAGAATACCAATACCCGTAATACCAAACAAAATCTGACTCATTGTCATCCCTGTTGAAAATCAGCCAACTTATACTTTGGTTTGATCTCTAATATGATTTTCATCAACAATGTAAGTCACAAAAGAAATATATTGAAAATAGAGGGGGTAATGCTGCTGTTATGTGTCTTTCGCTGTAGAGTGCACAGGCCACCAAGATTTTAACGTTTGGATCGTGCGGCTTATATTTCGACAAATCTATTCAGAATGAACCTTAACATTCCGTTCCAAAAGAAAACGAAGTCATGTTAATTATTATATAAATAATAGATACATCGTTAACATAGTTTTTTTTTTTGTTTCACAATTAATCTTTATGTTAGAATTCAATTGGGCCATACTAAAGACAGACCCAAAATGTTCTCCTAATGTCTTGGATACGATCACTATTATCATAGTTAAAACACAAAAGCTAAAGCAATATCACATCAGTCATCTGTTCATAGATAGTCATAACTAGTAAAACAAGTAAAACTTCTTCTACATAATCATGTTACGTTTGCACGAGTATGTACGATTTCCATTTGTCTTAGTATCGGGATGTTGTTGGCTAAATTGCTACATGAATCTTTTGATAAGGTATTTGAAAGTGCCAATGTTGCCTACTGATACATTAACAGTTTTTAATACCTCATTAAAAGATTAATGTAGCAACATAGCCAAAGAGAGATCGAACAAACATGTGGCACCAGACCGAGATAGTATATATTTCCACGTCTCCGACACTGATGAAAACAGAAGCTACAAAGGGGGGCCTCGGCCTGGGAAGGGAAAAGTGGTTGAGTGGTCAAAAGCGACAAACTGTATATCTATTGACGTTTTTCTACGTAGGTTCGAATCCTGCCTCTACCTCTCCCACTTGCTGTAGACCTCAGATAAGAGAAAAGAGGAATTCAGCAGCGTAGGAAGGCCAACCAAGCTCCTTTGACCGTTACGTGAAGTTCAATTGTATCGTATGTTAGTTAGAGAGGTTGGCGAACCACTACGATCTATAGATTCCCCATCCATATCTAATCCCAACGAGAATAGAAGCGAGTAGCTTTCGGCTTGGCTTGTAGTCGTAGTCTTTTAGCTTATATGGTCGTCGGCCTTTCTACACGCACGCGCACGTCAGAATGCCTCCTTGGTTCGGTATGAAGCCAAGCCAATACATACGATAGGCGAATGAAAGACCCCCATTTCATAGCGCATGGGGAACGCACGTTTGATCGGGGATTGGAGAGGAGAGGTGGAAGAAAAGGCTCGAGATGAATTTAGGAGTCTTTGTGCAGTGAGAGTCGCATGTGCAATAACGAGGCTAGTTCGGGTCTATACGTGTAGTGTGGAAAACTCTGGTGACATTGACCCTAGCAAACAGTGACGCAACTTGCAGTTTGCACTTTAGAAAAATGTCTTTTATTTTTTTTTTAAACCGAGTTCGTGCCATTAGATTAATTGTTGAGCCTTAATCTTGATTGGGTTTCACTAGAAAGTTTTAAGGAGTCGGCCGTACGCGGTATATAAATACGCTTAAATTCCCCCCTGCCCTTTTTCCATTTCACTCTATTTCTATCTTAAGCAGCAAAAGAAACCCTAACAACGATGTCTGGTTACGGTCACGAAGGAGATGGATCTGCTCCACCCCCTGGTGGTGGAGGTTACGGTGGAACTGGCGGTGGCTACGGTGGTTCCGGCGGCGGAGGATACGGAGGCAACGGTAGCGGTGGAGGAGGATACGGAGGCAGCGGTGGCGGCGGAGGTGGATCTTATGGTGGAAACCGTGGAGGAGGCGGAGGATATGGCGGCGGTGGTGGTGGCCGCGGAGGTGGTGGAGGGGGAGGATATGGTAGTCGTGGTGGAACTGGTGGTAGAGAAGGAGGCGGTGGTGGAGGAGGATACGGTGGTAATTCACAAAATCGAGGTTATTAGATTACTTTGAATTTGGTTTATGATGGTGTTCATTGAACACATAACAGAATTTTTGTTTTTTGTTGCAATTTTACTACAGGTGGAGGTGGATATCAAGGAGGAGACCGTGGACGCGGTGGTGGTAGGGGCGGCGGCGGTGGCGGTAGAGGTGGTAGAGAAGGAGACTGGCCTTGCCCTAATCCAGGGTAATTTTTTTATCTTGATTATCTTTTGTTTGCTTACTTTATGCACAAAGGAATTTGTTGATCTTTGAGATTGTATATTTGTTGCAATATTTTACTCCTAAGTTCTTGTTCTAATCATATTTGTAAAAACGATTGGAGGATTATAGAAAGCACAAAATTTTAAAGTTGTAGTCTTTTTTCTTTGTCTTTTGCCTTTACTGTGAGATTCATGACATGAAGAAACTACCAATTTACTTGCTTCATGTAGTTGACAATTCATGGGTCTTATCTAATAATCCTGAAATCTATGTTGAGACTTGTATAAATTTGTTCCTTTTGGATATAGAAGTTCTATAGAGGAAGTTATAATTTTTCTACTGGTTCTTGTTGTGTTTTTGACTAATTATTTTATGATAAAAGCTAATAGATTTAGGTTATTTTAGTCTGTTTTAGTGTCATTAGAAGTACTATTCAGTTTGTAAGGGATGAGTTAGCTACACTATGTCGAACAGTGGAAGCTGTATTTCTGCTAAGAAATTAATGTTTTAATATTTTATAATGTTTGAGTTAACCACAAATCTTGTCGTTTTGAGACACGTTCATGAAAGATCCTTTTGTGGTAATGTGGTAATGTGATAATGTGCTTCATTGTCTATACTGGAGTTTGCTCTATTCATCAATTGTTGCTGGATGGCTTTTTTATTAATTCAAATAATTTTATAAATTAAGGGACTTACCAATTTAGTTTTAAGGTCTGTAGTCTGTACTTTTATGTTTATCTGAAACTTTTAAATAATGAGAATGAACTTATTGTCTTGATTAATATAAGCTGCAAACTTTATCTTCATAATTGATATGATGAAGTTTACTCTCATGCTATAATTGCAGCTGTGGCAACTCGAATTTTTCTTGGAGAACCGAATGTAACAAATGTGGTACCCCTTCCCCCGCTGGATCTGGCGGCGGCGGTGGTGGTGATCGTGGTCGCAATGATGGTGGTGGGTACAATAGAGGTGGTAGTGGACGAAGTGAAGGCGGTAGTTACAATCGGGGTGGCGGCGGAGGAGGTGGTGGTGGCGGTGGTGGGGGATATGGTGGTGATAGAGGAAGTAGGGGTAACTATGATGGTGGAAGTGGCGGAGGAAGTAGAGGAAGTGGCGGTTCTTATGGTGGCAGCCAAGGCAGAGATAGTGGCGGTTATGGTCAAGGTGCTGCAGTCGGGTATGGCGGGTCTGATGCCGGTTACACTCAACCGCCAAACTCATACGGGACTAGCCCTGGTTATGGAACGGATGCGGTTCCCCCTCCTGCAAGCTATAATGGCGGACCGACTTTGTATCCACCATCCTATGGCGGCAGTGGCGGTGGTGGTGGTTATGGTGGTGATTCTTTGCCTGATAGTCGTGGTGGTGGTCGGGGCGGTTCAACTGGTGGATATGGCGGTGGTCAACAGAATCAAGGCGGTTATGGTGCTCCTCCTGATGAAGCGCCTGCAAAGGTCAAACAATGTGATGAAAATTGCGATGAATCTTGTGACAATGCGCGTATCTACATTTCAAATTTGCCTCCAGATGTCACTGCGGATGAATTACAAGACCTATTTGGAGGCATTGGACAAGTAAATTACAACTTCGATTTTTTTTTTCATTGCTGACCAGTATATATATATATATAGCTAAAATAATTACATATGTCCCCTTATTTTGAAACATAGTTACATATATACCTAATTTAAAGCCTAAAATATTTAACAATATATGACAAATATAGCCTTCTTTGTTTTTATTGTTGTTGGGCTTTTCTCTGTTCTTCCAAATAATAAATTTTAGTAATATAAGGGTAAAATAGTTATTCACTAATTTATTTTTAATAAAATAAATCAGAATGGGTATATCTGATTTTTTTAGGTTTAAGTAAGGGGATATATGTAAATTAAATTTTGGGTTAGGTATATATATATAATTTATAAAGTTTGTATAGAATATGTAATTGTCCCCCCCCCCCCCTTTTCTTTTTTTTTTGGTTTCTTAATTGACAATCGCGTGTCTTTGTATAATGTATTTATAGGTTGGTAGAATTAAGCAGAAGCGAGGCTATAAGGATCAGTGGCCTTATAACATTAAGATTTACACGGATGAAAAAGGAAACAACAAAGGAGATGCTGCTTTGGTTTATGAGGATCCTTCTGCAGCGCATTCTGCTGGCGGATTTTACAACAGTGCACCTTTTTTCTCAATCTTTTTTTTTATAAAAAATTATCATTATTTCATATTATGTTTATATTTACTTATTTTTTTCTTCATCAGATTATGAGCTGAGAGGTCACAAAATTACTGTTGGAATGGCTGAGAAATCTGCTCCAAGAGCCCCTTCTGCTTATGGTCAAGGGTATGGTTTTAATTGCCTCATTATAATAAAAAATAATATTTTTTTTTGTATTATTTTACCAAATGTATGTTATTAATGCAATCATTGTATTTGTGTTGTGGAACTTACAATATTTAGCTGATGACCTTTTATTTACAATGCACTCATAGCTTCAGTTACCTTTTAGTTTGAGATCAATGATTCTATTCTTTCTGAATAACCAGTGAATACTGAAAGGTTATTTTGGTCATTTTCACCCTAGTTTAATGAAAAAAGTTAACGGAAAGTAACTGTAAAACCTAAACTCGTTACAAATTGAAAGCGCAAACCTCAAACTTGAGACTTTTAAACTTCAGTACCCAAACCTGTTACTTTACACAAACCATAAGATATGTAATTAACTCTACTGGTTTATAAGCATGTCTTTAGGTTTTAAAGTTATGTTTTTGTGAGTTAATAGGTTTATGCAACATTTTACTTAAACTTGAATAGTTCTTTGTTACTTTCATCTGTTACTTTTAACTTGGATATTTATAATTAATATGTTTTGTATTCTAATTCTGAGCTCCGAATTGTTTATGTGAACAGTGGTGGTGGTGGTGGAAGAGGTGGCGGCGGCGGCTATGGTGGTGGCGGTGATAGACGTAGAGACAACAACAGAGATGGTGGACCAGATAGGAATTATCATGGAGGAAACCGGTCGCGTCCATACTAATGAACAACAATAATTGGATCGCGAATTAGAGTGAACAAAATGAGAAGGATTTATTGCAGGGAGATAAAGAGGTAGGTTGAATCCACTTGCCCCTTTTCTCCTATATTTTATCTTTATATTTGGAGCATGTCAGAGTTGAGATTATTATTTTTAATCTGAATTGTGTCAAATGTTTTTATAGAGGCCAGTGCGTGCCAAGTGGATCATATATGTACTCCAAATGCTTCTTTAAGGTAGGTTGAGATTTTAAGGTGAGTGTTGTTGCTTTTTAATAACCAATTACTAGACCGTAAATTTTATCATCTTTTAGATATCAAGTTGTCTGCTGTATTAAAGTTATCATCTTTTTTTTTTTTTTTTAATTTTTAGTGCGTAAAATTTGATTAGAAAGACAGACCAAATCAATCCGTTTAGTTGTGACTGATTTAGTGGTCCCATATTTTTTTTACTTTGGTCATCAAATACTACCATGATTCTTCAACACGGGCTCAAGATGATCTTTGATGTGTTTTCTTATACCCTTTTTGTGATATTATTTAAATATCGACCATGTGAGGAAAGGGGGATGTAGTACCAAATTTTGTTGTTTTTTTGTTAGATCTTGCGGTGAAGCAAGGATATAAGGAGCAAAGAGGATTCTTGAAAAAAAAGACTTAAATGGCAGGACTAACATGCCTTACCGACTTTTTTTTTTTTTTTTTTTCTCTACGCCGACCACTTAAGTCTATGAAATGTAAAGAGATGCATTTTGTATAATAAGTAGAACATGGGTTTAACAAGCATGACATTTTTTGTATAAAGAATTCATTTCTACTCTTCATGGCAAGCGATCAATGCTAGATAATACGGTGTCACTTTTTACTTTCTTTTACATAGATTTCTCTTGAACAATTAGATTTAAATTTAGCTAACAAAATCTGTGTTTTGAGATGTTAAACATGTTAATGAAATTCACTTATACTTCAACCTATCTTGATTACAATGGTAAATGTGAAATTCTAAACTAGACGTGTCACGCTAGAATTTCACTCGTTTCATAACCTATTTTTTTTTTTAATCTAACACGACATCTACTTTCAAAGATAATCTTTTTGTATTATATCAGTGTGAGAGAGAGAGAGAAGTGAAAGAAAGTTGTTCCCTTTGGTGTTCGGTCTTTTGGATGCCAAACTGGATTTCAACCAGATGAGAGCTCCAACTTTGGTGTCGGAGATGGTCTAAAACACCTATCTTCTAGTACCAAAATTTTAGAAAATTCGATACCGGTATTGTATCCATCAATTACCGTATTTCCGGTACGGGACCGGTATGTGTACCAAGTCATGAAAGTCGATATTGGTACCGTCTTGTACCGATACTGAATTTGTTGAAAATTGAGTACTGGTATCAAATGGTCATCCCTAGTGTCTTCTAGGAAATGTCTCTTTGATCTAGACATGTTGGAGTCGTGCCCCCACAACCTCCTTAATAAAGGCGCCAATATTTCTTAAATGTCGTTTTATTTATATATGAAATACACCAATAAGGTTTTTTGGCTTTTCATTAAAGTTGGGTAGCCTATTAGTAAGGTCAGGCGGCCTTTCACAGAGTAGGAGTGAAAGGTCGTCTAATCTTTTAGTAAGACCATACGATCTTTCAATAAGGTCGTTTGTCCTTTTCACAAGATTTGCTGTTTTATTTTTACTTGAAAAATACCAATAAGGTCTATGAATCCTCAATAAGACTTTCCAAAGGGATAAAATGTGGTACATACATGAGTTAGGGCATTCACAACCTGTTCTCAATCCCCATCCTAAATTTATAGGGAAAACCATCAAAACATTACATGTTCCTTCTCCAACCAAATTTTTTTCCTTATATCCCATTTCTAAATTATCTGAGAAAACAATAACGTAACCTCATATTTGGGTGCACAAGTCATTCTCCGTTTGTACTTTAATATTTTCTTGTCATTGGTTGTAACTTGTAAACAAAAGAGAGAAAATTATGAAAATTAGAATAAAAGAATGTTATTTAATTGAATATAGATAGACATGAGGAATGAGTTGTTGGCAATTAATTAAAAATAAGCTAGTGTAAGATTTCTAAATTAGTAGTATTAATAACACTGACATTAAATAAGGTAATCAAACTTATTCAAAATCATAAACCTGAAATAACGTACACATTGTAAACAGGATGGTTCCGTAACTTTATTTATTTATTTTTCTTTTATGATTTATTTTACTGGTTCAACCATGTATGAGGTTATTACTTATTAGCTTTAAGTAGCAATAACTAGCAAGTATCAAACCATGTATGCTTGGTTTGATATAATTAAAAAAAACCATGCATAGTACAGTGTCTAAAAGCAATTAATCATTTCAGGGCACACTCATCATATATAAGCATTAAGACAAATCTGCAACCGAATTTAATTCCAAAACTTAATTTCTGCTTCTTTTTCTCGTTCATAAAACTTTAAAACCTATGTCTATCATAATATGAAATCACTAACCAAAAACTATACTTCCATGATGATATCATGATCAACTTAACCTTCAGAGTAGACCTCGTACATATTTACATTATTACCCCTAAAAACTACCTGGAATTGAACCGGATTCAGCTGCAGCTGCTGCCCTTGCTCTTTTCCATGCATCAATGGCTTCCACCTGCAACTTCATGATTTCACCTGCCATTAAGATTTTATAATCCTCCATTGATTGACTTTGTTTCATGTTACTATCATGCACCCTTTTCTCATGCTCAATTACTTCCCTGTATGCACAACCACAAATTTGTTAATGTTATTATATGTAAATCACTAAATTTAATGGAATTATCTTAATGAATTAGAATGGAGGAAAGAAAGAAAGATATAACAACTAATTTAACATGATCCAAACTGGTTATCTCGTTAATTTTGAGGGAAATAAGTAGTCTTCAGTAATCACCTTGTAGTTTTATTCCAAATGGATTACTTCAAGAAGTAATTATAAGCAGATTAGTAGGTTAAAATGTTTCATACGCAATACCAAACACAGTCCAGCATGTTACCTAATATAGAACATATTACATCCATCCAATACACAACCCATATGGGATAATATTGGGAATATATCAACACCCAAATTCAATGTGTTATTGTTCGATAGAAAAAGAATTTAGTAAATTACTCACTAATTTAATCATGTTATGTGTGTTCTAGGTCCACATGTTTCATGTTCTAACTAGAAATACATGATTAAACAGCCAACCAATGTTTGAAATAATCCAAAATGCCAGAATTATCGGATACAGATTCACATTATAGCTCAAGTTCATCAAAGCATTTCACCCCAAATAGAACTATAGAAGCAAAATCATTATGGTTTTCTGATTATAACAATGGGGAAATAGAACAATACTCGGTATGGAGATTATGTTAAACAAAAACAATGAGTTCGTATGTATATTGACGGAATAATGCTACCTTCCTCGTTGAATTTCTTTCTGCATTGTTTCGATTTTCGTTTTCATCACCGGAAACTGATTCCACTCATCTGAAATTTTCGCAACATCATCTCGGAGTTTGCTCAACTTCTCATCGAGGTCCTTCTTCTCCGATTTCAATTTCTGCAAATCACTTAGAATTTGAACCAACTCAACACTTGATTCGACGATCGATTTGACCTCGGCCTCCAACTTCTCCGCCAAATCGATGACCTCGCACATCTGTGCGTCTCTCTCAGCCTTAAATTCGACGGCAACGGCGGAAAGGTGGCGGAGGTCCTGTCGCACGGCGGCGAGTTCATTTGAGAGCGAAACGTGAGCTGTCACAAGGCGTTGATTTTCCGTCAGTAGAACTTGCATCTCACGGTGCTCGACGGCGGTCCTGGTATCTCCGATGACGAAATGAGGTGGTGCAGATTGACGGAAAATTAGGGGTGGAAGGTTTAGTGGAATGTAGTTTCTTCCTTCCATTTCACCTGTTCGGAGTTTGCGTAGATGATGAACCAGTTGATTATTTACATTCGACGGCCGGAGTTTGAACGGCGTTTCTATTTTTCCGATGCCGGCAATGTGCTATTTTAAGGTCACTGGTTCACTTTTATGCCAGCCGTCTATGTACCGTACCACACGTCCTTATCTGCATTACACGCAAAAATCACGAAAATATTCATCATTCTGGCGCTAGAAGTTGAGCATTTGGGAACTTTTTTAAAGAATAATAATTTGGGTAATTGTTTTTTTTGAACAACATAAGATTTTGCGTGCTAGTCACGGGAAATCGGACGATGTAGACAAGGTCGATTTCTCAGCCTCCGTGAGACCGTACCCCCAGATAAACAGGAACCGAATGGAATCCGAAAACCCTTTTCCTTCCTCAGGTTTGAACCGGTGACCTCTATCCGATGCGCACTTTCTTCTCATAAGAGGAAATTGCCTAAAGCATTGCTCTGGACAAGATTTGAACCTGAGACCAGAGCCCAAGTTTACACCTCATTCTAACCATTTAAACTAGAAATCATTGGTAATTTGGGTTATTTAAGATGAATAATAAGTTTTTTTAGGAAAGAAATGGAAAATAGTGAAACTCCTATTGGGAACGACGGTTTCTGAAAAAAAAAATGGTCATTTCACGTTAACAAAGAAGCTTCTATTGGGAATTGCGTTTTCTGTTTTAGGCTCTTAACATACGTTTAATCTCAAATGTTTCACTTTTTACCCCTACTTAATATGCTTTTGACATTTATTTTAAATGGTTTTGTTAAAATTATTTATAAAACCATTTTTTTGTAAACTTTAACGTAAATTTAAAGTAAGTTGATGGTTTTTTAACGTTTTGAATTTTGGTTTGATAAATTTTACGTCACTCTTCCAAACGAACCTAACCACTCGTGAACTGGTTATCCTATCTGATAGATATGAACCTTCTAAGTAATGTTTTTGAACTTTTTTGTTAAAAACTCAAAACTTACATAATTAATTTCAAACACACATAATATTCTTAGTACACCGCCGCCGCTTAAGAGTGTAGTTTGGGAGGGTAGTGGGGGCTGGTATATTTAACCGATTCGGTTAAGGGAAAAAGGTGAAAGATTGCTATTTTTTTGTTTTAAAAATAAAAAAAAATTGAGAGGAAACCATTGTCACTAATAGAGTGTATTTGGTAAGGTAATTTGAACATTTGATGTGGCATGATTGGATAGGGTAATTTGGAAGGATACTTATAAGTTATAACTACCATCCCACCACTCCCTCCACCCTAAGAAAGAAGGGACGATATCCAAACAATTCATTTAACCATACACAATTCTCAGAATGTTCAATTGCCACTTTATTCCACAAATATCTATTAAGTTACAGGCTGTGTGCGCTCATATATCTATAGGCGGGCACCTGTGTTTAAAATCAATAAAAACCTGACATCTGTCCTATATAAGAGTCGCCGCTCGTATATGTTTGACACACGTTTGTGGGTTGATAAATAACATGCTACAGGCTGTGTGCACTCATATATCTAGGGGTGTTCATGGTTTGGTTTAAAACCATGAAACCGTCCAAACCGGTCACCGGTTAGGTTTCACGGTTGGTTTTTTATCTTTACTTTTGGTAGGTCGGTTTTAAAAATTTGAAACCGTAGTGAACGGTTTGGTTTACGGTTTTTTATGAAAACCGATCATGTAAAACCGGACCGGACCGCACTATTTTTATATTACATATATTTTGTTATTCGTATTTATAATGGGATTTTAAAGTAAAAATGAATCTAAATCCATGAGCTTAATGACTTAGTGAAGTACTAAAATGTAGTGACACTGCTTCCATTTTTCCAATGCTTCCATATTTTTCCAAGCTCAAAAATGCTTCCATTTCTTGAAGTTCAAAGTTTGTGTTTTCCTTATTCAAGTTCGAATTTGTGTAAAATCTAGAGACGATTACCAAGTTTTTGAAATTATATGAATTAACTACTTCTTTATTGGAATTTAGACAACTTGTATTTTTATTACCGAATGTCTTGCAACCTTGCATTAAAGTACATTTTAGGCTGTTTTATGATGTAATTGATTCATTTTGAACTAACTTGTATAAAGCTTTAGAAAGCTTAAAACCACGAAACCAAATCGGAACCAAACCGTTAATAATGGTTCGGTTTTTATTTTCAACGGTTCGGTTTTGGTTTTCATTGATAAAAAACCGTTATCAACGGTTTGGTTCACGGTTTGTCCTAAAAACCGTATAATCCGGACCGTGAACACCCCTACATATATCTATAGGCGGGCACCTGTGTTTAAAATCAATAAAAAACTGACATTTGTCCTACGTAAGAATCGCCGCTCGTATATGTCTACGCATGTTTGTGTCTTGATAAATAACATGCTACATGGCCGTCACCACGACTCTGTTAAACGTGTCACAGCCACAGGCGTGCGACGTGTTGGTTTAAACACATTTTGTTCCGAAACCTGATTTTGCACCCCCCCTACGCGATGGTAGGACCTTTGGTAAAACTCATCACAAGACCTTGAAACACATTATGATGTTTATCCTTATAAACAAACCATTTTGTGTTCACACCACCAATGTGAGACAAAGTAAAACTCACATAGGCACATATAAGACATCTCATTCACACACGTATTTCTAACATTATATTTAAAGTTATGGATTCTTTTCTTTATATTACAGAAATTTCATGGTTAAAAAATGAAATAAATGTAGTTAAAAAAAACGCACCATTTATAATTTATGATTCATTTCCAACATTGTATTTATTTATTTAAAAGTAGTTGAAAAAATTTGTTTATTTATGTGGGTATATATCTTAACGTGTTATCTGTATTATATGTGGTATATATAATTTTTAGGTGTTATATATGGTTGTCTCGCGTATGAAAATCGGGACCGTTCAAGGTATTTGGTACTTTTTTAACCTAATTTATAAGTTTTTTTTTATTAATTGTGAATTTTGTTTTAGCTTGAATATACTGGATAATTTTTTATTGGAAATTGGATACCCCTGTCCAGATGTCTAGATCCGCCACTGGACACCTGTATACACATTAATATGTATAAATACACGAAAATACAACAAATATACTGAATTTGATATCCCCCCCCCCCTCTTTTTCTCTCTCTTGAAAACGAATGTCGAGATGATAGATCCCTACGTTATAAACCCAATCTTCTTGTTCACTCCTACAAGTCTCATAACGGCACACGGTAACCCTAATGACGGAACCGTCAAATTCCGGCAGCTGCCACGTGGTGGTGATACCTTATCCCGGCAGAGGCCACATCAACCCGATGATGAACCTCTGCAAACTCATCTCTCTACGCCGCCCGACCAACTTGGTCATCACCTTGGTTGTAACCGAAGAATGGTTTGGTTTTCTCAAACCCGAACCTAAACCGGCTAACCTCCGGTTCGTCACCATCCCTAACGTCATTCCATCAGAGTTGAACCGGGGTGCTGATTTCGTCGGATTCTTTAATTCCACACAAACAAAGATGGTGGATCCGGTCGAGCAATTGCTCCGGCGGTTAGACGTGCCGATTAGTGTGATCATGTATGATGCTTACCTTATTTGGGTGTCGGATATCGGCAGTCGGATGAATATTCCGGTGGCGTGCGTGTTTCCAATGCCGGCGACGGTGTTCTCCATGTGTTATTATTATCATCTCCTCGTTGAAAAGTGTCACTCCGGCGATAACTTCTCAGGTGGGTTCGAGTAAATCCTTTCGCCTTTAATTATGTCGTTCCAAAGTGTCGGGAGTGGTGGATTCTAATAATAGTTCAACTAGGGATGGCAATGGGTCGGGTTTGGGAAACCTTGTCCCAAACCCGACCCAAAACCTGTCAGGTTTCTATCGGGTATATACCCATCGGTATACCCGCGGGTTTCAGGTATACCAGTTAATTTAATAAAAAATACTCGTTGGGTATGCCCGGCTTAAACCCGTCGGGTATTTATCGGGTAAAAATTAATAAGAAATATCAAATATATATATACTTTTTTCAACAAAATATGCTTAAAGTTAAATGAAATAAACACTATTACACTTGCGTTGAAATTTCATAAAATATCGATACAAAGAAAAAACATACAAAATATATTTTATTCTCATATGAAATATAGTTATGTAAAAAATAATTATATAAAAAGTGATTTATAATGGGTATACAATCGGGTGAACGAGTATATATAATCGGGTAATCGGGGGCGGGTAAACGGGTATATTATCAAATCCCATTCCCGTCCCAAACCCACGAATTTTTTTAAAAATAATCTCATACCCGACCCAAACCCATCGGGTTTTGGGTATACCCGTTCCATATATTTTAGGTTTCGGGTATACCCATCGGGTTTGGGTTTTTTTTTCCATCCCTAAGTTCAACGTTTACTTTTTTTTTTTGAAAAGTTTTTGGATACTCGAAGTATTATTAATATTAAAACATACATTAATAAAGTATATATTCGAATATATTCTATTAATTCGAATTAATTACAATTTAGATAATTATTATTATTAAAACATACATAAAAAAACTAATAAACCATCAAAATTCATATCAATAAAATGATAATAGTAATATTCAAATCATAAATTTAAACAACTCAAATGATAGAAAGTTTAAAATAAATTACCTAGGGTTACATTAAAAGTGAAAACGCACAAAATTACATCTTAATATTATTTTAGAGCGAAAATTCTATAACATTGACCCCTAAATTCAGCCATTGATATTGTGTAGAGCATGACTGGATCTGAAAGTCGAATCCGCAACTATGTAAATACCAATACCTCAATAAGGTTTACGGTTTTACGGGGAACCGAAATTAAACTCGATCTGTTCGAGCTTAAGTTTGAGTTTGCTTAGAAATAGTTGAGAACAATATTCAGTTCTTAAATGTTTTAACACAAAATACTTAACAATCCATAATCCGATTCGAAATTTAATTTTGAATTCTACAGGAAACATTGAGGAAATCATAGATTACATACCTGGAATTCCTCCATTTCGAGTTGGTGATCTCGTGACAATTTTTAATGGCAAAGGAAAAGAAGTTAGACCAGCAACTTTACAAGTCGTTTCAATGGCGACCAAAGCCCAATTTCTTCTTTTTGTATCAATTTACGAGTTAGAAGCCCGAGTGATCGACGCGTTAAGATCAGAGCTCGCAATACCTGCTGCAATTCCTTACTTCTATTTAAATGACTTGTCAAATGACCAAAATGTCCCTGATTACATCAAGTGGTTAGACTGTCAACCTTCGGGTTCGGTTTTATATATTTCACAAGGGAGTTTTCTTTCGGTCTCGGCTGCCCAATTGGAAGAAATCAGTGCTGGTGTACATGATAGCGGTGTACGCTATTTGTGGATTGCACGTGGGGAAACGACACGATTCAAATGCAAAAATGACAAAAAGGGCCTTGTTATACCTTGGTGTGACCAATTGAGAGTGTTATGCCATGATTCTATAGGGGCATTTTTGTCACATTGCGGATGGAGTTCTACGAAGGAAGGTGCTTTCTCCGGGGTGCCGATGCTCACTTTTCCTATAGTTTTTGATCAAGTTCCGATCAGTAAGATGATAGTGGAAGATTGGAAAATGGGAAGGAGGGTGTCGACCCGAGAGGATATTTTGGTCACTCGAGAAGAAATTTCAAAACTCGTTTGGAGTATTATGGATTTGGAAAGCGAAGAAGGAAAAGAAACGAGGAAAAACGCAAAAGAAGTCGAGAAAGTTTGTCGACAAGCGACCGCAGAAGGTGGGTCTGCTCAAATAGATATAGATTCGTTCATAGTGGACATTTCGAAGACTAGAATCAATAGAGTATGATGGGGGATACTTTAGTTAAGCTTATGATAGTAAGTCTAACTTTTATTATGTATTGAGTTAAATTATGTATTTCTGATCTTGTTAATTGTAGTTTTGTGCCATCTTATCATTATTTGTTAATTTATTATGAATAATGTGATTTTAGTGTGAAGGTGTTTACAATAAGTTAATCTAAGCTCGCGATTTATAACTAGGTTTATTAAGAAGATACGACTCGATGGAGAGGAAACCGATTATTTAGGGGTAAATGAGTCTGCGTTAGTAAACGGTTCACATGCTAATGGCATTATTAAATACGTTTCGTTTACAACACACATCATACATTTTAATAATCATGTTACATATATTAATATGTTAGGACTCGTTTACCAAAACGACATACATTTATAGCTTGTTACATAACTAGAGTGTTACATCCGCGATTCAGAGCAGAATGCAGGGCGAATTTTAATAGACCATCAAATATACAGATTTGTTTTACCATAAAATCGTCGGACACCATGACCTATGCTATAATGTTTCAACTTTCAAAATTAAAATATTATATTTTAAGTTACAAATATTAGGAAAAGATTTCTTTTGAATTATACAAAATAATTTGTTTAGTCACTGGTATAATAACTTGAAAATTACCATAATGCCACTAACAATGTGAGATTATAGAATAACCAATTCGAGGCCTATGTGATCCCATCTCCATCGAGCTTTCTCTACCAGAATATTTATTTGGATGAAACAAGGTCTGCTGATGTGGTCATTGTATATGATGCTTGTGGAAAATTTCAAGTAAACATGACATGCTTCATTGGGTGACGAATGTCATCATGACATGAATTCTCATGTTCGAATTTAGCTTTAGTTGGTTTTATGCTTTTTCGCACTATAAAGTGCATGCCTACAACACAAGTTACATTTTGCTAGATCCTGTTAGTTAGCATGGATTACTGATATGTCATCTTACTATGCCTATCCTATGCACGTTTTTAGTTGTCTCACTTTATATGTCTCATATACGTTAATACGTTATGACAATATTAGCTATGATTTCTTAATATAATCTTTCAGATTATATTATATGATACAAATTAAATAAATATAAACCATAATCTGGAGAAAGAATTACGGCAATTTTGGAGGAATGATACGAGACTTGTACGGGTGATACACAAGTTATACGATATGAATGTTAGAACGTCGACCTAATATAAAAAAAATAAAAAATAAAAAAAATATATATATTATTTTTTCAACTTCAATGCTCATCATACAAAAATCTAAAAGACAAAGTACCAAACATGAACCTACAAATACTACAGGGACCATCACTTAACTCAAAACATTTCTTCATCAAGCCCGCACAGTTGTCTTGAATAAGAAAAAAACCAGTCAAAACCCTAATTTTGTTCAAAATCCTCTTCCAATTTCTGTAAAAATCCAGTATCTTCATCATTCTCCCAGATGGCGACAACAGAAGCAGCAAAGTTTAAAAATTCAGACCTTATACCGATCCCCCAACCACCAGATTACCATCCGGAGATCACCGCCTCTCCGGCGCACGATGGCCTGCACTTTTACGAGTTCATGATCGCCGGTTCCATCGCCGGCATGGTCGAACACATGGCCATGTTCCCAATCGACACAATCAAAACCCGTATGCAAGTATTAGGATCATGCCCGATTAAATCCGCGGGGCTCCGGCAAGCTCTGACTTCAATCCTCAAGTCCGACGGTCCAGCCGGACTCTACCGCGGCATCGGAGCGATGGGGCTCGGCGCCGGTCCGGCACACGCCGTTTACTTTTCCGTTTACGAGATGTGTAAAGAAACGTTTTGTAGACAAAACCCTAACAATCCGTCAGCTCATGCGGCGGCGGGTGTTTTTGCGACGGTGGCGAGTGATGCGGTGTTTACTCCGATGGATATGGTGAAACAGAGGTTGCAATTAGGAAGTAAGAGTCCGTACAATGGTGTGTTTGATTGTGTGAAAACTGTTTTGAGAGATGAAGGAATTAGGGCTTTTTATGCTTCGTATAAAACTACAGTTTTGATGAATGCACCATATACGGCGGTTCATTTCTCGACATATGAGGCGGCTAAACGAGGGTTAACCGGTTTGTCGCCGGAGAGCGCGAATGATGAGCGGTTGGTGGTTCATGCAACCGCGGGTGCAGCCGCAGGCGCGTTGGCTGCAGCTGTTACTACACCACTTGATGTTGTCAAGACTCAGTTGCAGTGTCAGGTAGTTCTTGAAAAAAAACTGTTAAATTAATGTTAGTTGTATGATTGCCTGTTAAGATTGAACATTCATGCTTATTATTCCCAATTTGCTAGTTGTTTGTGTTATAAAAAAAACCCTTATTAAATTGCTTTTATATAATTGATAAAAATGTTTGCTACTTTGCTTGCAAGCTAATTATGTTATTTGATTAATATGCTTGATGAAACTAGAAACATTTCCTATATATGTTGTTTGTTCAATGTTTAAACCATATTAGAGTGTCAGTTAGTTAAGTTCTATTAGTATTTGGTAGGTTTCTCGGTGACACTAGTTTTATTTTTTTAAACTATAAGAACCTGTTTGGACCCATAAATACCTTTCTTCTAACTAACGGGATTAGAAACCATTGAAAGCTTAATTTGAATATGAGACCTTTACTAGAGGAAATTAGGTGTTTTTATGTTGTAGATGTTTTATTTTAGCATTATAATGGTTATGTTTTGCAAATATAATGAATGTGTTAATGTTTGAATTTTTAAGTAATTGATTTGTTGTGTTTAAGTTTAATTGTTTATGCTTGAACTATACTAGTCGGTACCTCACTGGCCGATTAGCGCGTAAGATATTTACAACACTGCACCGAATGTTATTGAAACTCTGTATTACTTTCTTTGGTCATATATAATGATACAATCAACTTTAAACTCGTTTTTCTTTGATTTTAAACTAATCTCACTAAATTTAACTACATTTTGTTAAAATGCAGGGAGTGTGTGGTTGCGATAGATACGCTAACGGTTCAATTATGGATGTTTTAAAAACAATAATTAAAAAAGACGGTTACAGAGGTCTTTTTAGAGGATGGATGCCGAGAATGCTTTTTCACGCACCCGCTGCCGCCATTTGTTGGTCAACATATGAAGCTGGAAAATCATTTTTTCAAGAACTAAACAATGATGATGACAGAAATAACATAATTACACAAAATTAATCTACACATTTAAATTTCATATTGTTGTACTGAGTTACAGTTACTGCTCACGATAGAAGAAAAAACGGCTCAAGTTCTTCATTCCTCGGGTCCCACGTGTTATATTTTCTCTTTGAATTTCAAATCGAACGCGTTGTTTTGTTGGTGACGATTGATGCGAAAGAGAAGAAGGTGCGTGGTTTTGGTTTCGTGTACGTAATTTTTTATAGCATAATGGTTATGAGATAGAAGCTGTATTTGTTTTTGTTGGGTTGAAAATTTGTTTATCCAAAGTTTTATGGAGTTATAATGTCATAAAGATTAATTGGTAAGTTTTGGAGGGACTTTTTTGCAATTGTTGGTTACCAGTTACCACTGCTGTTTTGGAAGCTTTGCTAATGTGAGTAAAGTAGTCTTTTTAAGGCTCATGGGATGTTATTGAAACTATTATTTGTTGTTATAAAGAAAGTTTTTAGAATATATGATTTATTTTGGATTTTTGGCATATAAAGATGCCTTTACAAGATGTAGCTTTTATTAAACCAACACTAATAACCTGCATTTCTGTAATTTTTTTTACATGAAATAAAATATATAAAAGTGTTTATGAATTATGATTCAATTTGTAGTCAAACCAAAATCACCAAATTGATGAAGAAGCGGTGTTTAATGTGATGTTGGGTTATCACAATCGTTAGATCAATTGAATTCACCAAAGTTTTTGAACAATTACTTTTTATTTGTCTGTGATACATAGGTATTTTATTTTATCTAAACCAACAAATTGTGAATAATATGATATATTTGAAAATAGATATGATACATAGTTTTTTTTTATCTACACCAACAAATAAGTGATGAATAAGTTTGACTCGCTCGTTTTGGCATATATTTTTAGTATTAATTTGCTCAAATAAAGGAATTCAATATTTTATCCCTAATCTCTCTTGTTTATACAATATAACTTGTGTCAAACGTATCCGGGTCCACTAACACTCACGTGGCCCAACTAATATTAAAATATGATCCCATATAAGGCCCACCATCTCTTCTCTTTTCCCCGCAATATTACCAAGCCAAAATCATAAACCCTACTTGAAACCTTCATTTTCACTTTCCATCGTCTCTCAAATCGACGTTTTATTTTACAAGAAAAAGGTAATAGCAATCTTGTTTCATTTGCCGTATTATGTTGATGAAATGATGTGTCTTCTGTTTGTTTGGATCTAATTAGCTAGATTATAGTTTTTCTAATAAATATTTTCTTATTTCTCTTGATGCTAAAAACTTCTGCCATTAGTTTTAGTTGTGTTTTTTATTTGCGGATCTGATTAGGCTATCGTTTTGTTTGTTTTGAGTTACATTTTCATAATGGCGATTGATTTTTCGAAGAACTTAATGGATGTTTTCTTTCATGTTTGGACTTTGTTTTTACATATCCGATTAAGTTATATATATTTTACTTCGTGTATACTATAAAACGGCGATATAGCAATGAGATGTTAATGCTGTTTTGTTTAGTTACTGTTTTTGATGCGATGATCATGTGTCGTATGGTGTTCTCCTTGTCTTGATCTTATTTATTTGTAAATGTACGCAACTAGATTATATTTATTATTATTTTTTTTATCTATGTTTCATACATTTCTTATCACAAGTTTATAGCCATCAATACTATGTTATGTTATGATTTTTTGTTTGTTTTTTATATTTAGGATAATGGCATCATCATCATCTAGCAACAACAAGAAAGAAATTGAGTTGTTGATTTATACGGGTGGGTCATGGGGAATCGGGCGTTATGAGTGTCTCGATTTTGATTTTGTAAGGCCCGTTAAGGTTTATGTCAGAAGTTGAGATTCTAATCGTTTACTAGAACAAGATCGAAACAGAACTTTTACAAACGAAATAAACTGGTATAAAATCTCAAACAAGTATAAACGATATGTACTCTCTAAAATCAGATCATCAACACGATGATCTGAACTCAAACCTCACAAGATCTAACAGATGAACATCTA
>WOUH02000001.1:3908536-3919358 GCA_009936405.2 Stevia rebaudiana
TGTTATTTATTTTAAATAATGTGACTTTTTTTATAAAATGAAATTATAAAAAAAAAGATTAATCAATCATCAATACACCCCCCATACAGCCTATGCATTTCCACCATTTTACTCACTAACTTTACTCTTTCTCTCTCATGCGTAGCTGTCAATACAGCCCTCCATACAGCCCCATACAGCCATGCATACCGGATAGTGTAAGATGATCTTGACTCCAACTTCTCATAAATCTTTAAATCTTTGTCTGCACCTCTCTCTATCACTCCTTTCTTTCATCCTCTTACACATGTATATTTTTTTTCTCTCTTCACTTCTTAACTTAAAACTAAAACCCTATATTCTACGTGTGTCACCTCATTGTTTAATCGCATATAAAGTGTTGGTTTAAAATTGTCTTCGATAGTTTTCAAGCTTCAAATTCTAAGCCTTTCCTCAGGATCGAACGAGAGGCTTAGAGAGATTGTGTATCACTGGGTTGGAATTGGATATTGTTTATGCATGTATTGGACGGAGTTGGTGTAGTGTTTCATTAAGTATTCATGTTCGAACTTATATTTTAACTTTATGTTAAGGACTGTTTGGTAGTCTTTTAATGATTCCAATAAAAGACTACCTCTGAATCTGTAAGAGGTCGTGACTGTTTGATTACACATCTTAATGGTTCAAGCAACTTTTTAATGGGTAAGTTTCATAACAATGCTGAATGCGAGCCTATCTCTTAACCCGTCACATATCTTAATGATTCAGCACAGTTTTGTCAAACAATATCTAATCCTTTTATGTATAAATTGGTTGCATGTTGAAGGACATGATAAAGTAACATGTGTTTCAGCGAAAAATGAGTAAAAAATGAATTCGACATGATGACTATCCTTGCATGTGAAAATAGCGACAATGAACTAACACTAAATAAATCATATCATAGATCAACTACTATACCTATCGTTGCTGTGGACTATGGTTTCCCGCACGGGAACGTAGCTCGGTCCGACTGGGAGGTAGCGCATTGCGCGCTAGCGAGATTCGAACTCGGGGCTCTCGGTTTACAAGAGCTTTAGGGATTGGAAGATTGTCGTTGAACTATACCTTTAAAAAAAAAAAAAAAAAACCTATCCACTTGCAGCTAGGTGGAGAATCTTAAAAAGCTAATGGTCAACGTTACATGCAACCAGCCGTATGCTTGATGATGTCATGTATCCATCCGCCTTCAACGTCATCTTTAAAAGGTACCAAATCGACGCTTCTTCCGGATCTTGTCCTTCGTTAAATCTGAGTGTAGTGCTCAACTTGTGAATAAGGGCACGTGTTTTTTTATGCAAATTGTTTGTATTAATGAGATTTAAATTGATAACCTTTTGTTTGTGATATTCTTTGTTTCTTAAACTCTTTGTAACGATAGTGAGTTTAGTGATCACAATTACTGAATTACGTTAGATAGAGCTATCGTAAGACCATGTGTAATGGAGCTTTATCATCAAGAGATCATTATAGGTGACATTTGGCAACACCATCATCAACTCCTTCTACCATTATACATAGAGGGGTGACCATCAAGTAATGAAAGAAACAGTGACAATGGTTAGTGTGTTATTAAATTTAAGACAATTTATTATGTTTTTATTTAATAACAAGTAATAAATCTAGGGGTGTTCAAAAAAATACAAAACCGAATCCGAAATTTCGGATATCTGAAAATTTGGATATCCGAAGTCCGGATATTAGAAATATCAAATACGGATTCGGATAGTGATTTTAGAAATTTTCAGATATTTCGGATATCCGAACTATCCGAAATAATATCTTACATATATTTTCTTATTATTATTTATCAAACAATAACCAAATCCAAACTCAAACCCGACATTTTTTAGTTAATTTGTTCTTAAATTTTTAATTAATTGATATTTAAGTTATTTAAACACTTTTATAAACAAAAAAATATAATATTTAGATATATATTTATATGTATTTATATATATTTTCTTGGATATCCGAAATCTCGGATATAGATTCAAATAATGAAAATCAAGTATCCGAACCACCGGGCCTTATTAGATATAGTTTTTACTCATACCACCTTATTTACATGGTGTATATGTGACAGTCAGTGGCGGATCCAGGATTTCTTTTTATAAGGGACGCAAATTTTTTAGGGTGGTTTGAGTATTGATATATAATAATTTTTTTCTTCTGTTTCGGACCGGTTTGGGTCAAATCAGGTCTAGTGGTGGGTAGATGTGTTAAAAAAAACCGGTTCTGGAACCGGAACCGGTGGAACCGATCCAAACCGGAACCAAACCGACTATTGCATACCGATTTCGGAACCCAACCATAACCATAACCATAACCGGAACCGGTTTTTCCAGAACCGGTTCCACCAAGAATCGACCAAAACCGGTTAGGAACCAGCCAAAAACCGGTTAGGAACCAGTCGAAACCATTCAAAATCAACAAAAAAAAAACCGGTTAGGAACCGGAACTGGTTCCTCTAGAACCGGTTTTAACTTTTGTTGACTGTATCCGAAACCGGGAAAAAAAAATCGGTTTGATCACCTCTAGTGGTGGGTTTGGTTTAATATATTAAATTTTAATAATGAACTTATTTAATAGATTATTTGTGAGTTGGTTAGTTTATAAAAGTTAATAATGGACTTAACTTATTTTAACTAAGTTTATATTATTAGTTAGATATATTTTCAAGTTGGGTTTTAATTGTTTTAATTGAGTAGAGTATTGAGGCTGAGTTTCACTAATCTATTTCTGAGATCTAAAGTGAAACTTTAATTTAAGACTAATTAATAGCATATATAAATATAACAACACCTAACAAACATAAACTAATGAACTAACTAGAAATTTTAATTGTATAAGACCAAACATATATTTTACATAAAACAAAATTTTTAACTTTATCTAAAATGTAGAAGCTGTTTACAAATACATTAATTGGTTATCTATTTAGTCTAATAAATATTTTCAGTTGACAAATCTATATATATATCTATACTATATAATAAAGTAAAGTTTTAGAGACACATGGTATGATTGTATGTTTTATTTCCCCGCCTCTCTATCTCTCTTATTAAATGCATATCTCATCTTTTAAAGAATAATATTATTTATAATTATTACATTTATACCTTTTTAAACATACTTAATTAACAGTTTTTTTTAACAGCACTTAATTAACAGTTATTATAATACATGGTTATTATCATAGATTTTAAAAATAATATTTTTCTAGAATAGTTTTTTTACAAAAGGGAATTTTTTTTTAAAAACAATTTTTTTAAAAAGTGAAAGTTTAAAGAAATAATATTATTTTTATTACTTAAAATAATAACTTATAGATGATTTTAATTATATTTTATCTCTAAGAATAATTTTAGAATTTGTGTGTAATACACAGGATATTAATCTAGTTAACCAATAATTTTTATTACTTAACATTTATTTATTAATCCGTGTAATACACAGGATATTAATCTAATTAACATTGTAATTTATCTTTGTGTGACGTATGATATAGATTTTTAGTGATTTTCAATTAATTTTAAATTGATTTTTTCAAAAAAAAACCGCCACGCACATGGTCATTTTACATTTATTTGAAACTATAATACATAGATGGTGGTTGATGAAAAAATCATTTTTATTCGATAATCAGAAAATCATACTTAAGTAAATTCAAACGTTTATCATTTTTCCATACGTTATTATTTTTTAAAAGCGTTTGCATTATTATATAACAAATTTTACCGTGTTTCAAGCGATTATAGTGAATCTATGTCAGGAAAATAAAAAATATTGTGTCATAAGTTGGAGTATATTACATATATGTAGTATACTTGTAGTATACATTTTTTTTGGGCGACTACTTATAATTTTTATATATATATATCATAAAAAAACCTTATAGGAAACATGAAAAATAGCTCAAAGTACTAAAATATATGAATTATTATCATACTACATATATGAGGTATGATATACTATAACAATATTACACATATGCAGTATAAATAAAAAGATGAAACAATTAAAAAATTCAGACTAAATTTTTTCTAGAAACAAAAATATAAATTTAAAGAAATATAATTTGTAAATTATCATTATACTGCATATATGTAGCATTAAAATTTTATTAAATTATCATCATACTGCATTAAACTCGTTTGTAAAATGAGAAAAATTATAATTCAATGGTGCAGTTCGTTTTAAAAATTAATAACGTATCATGAAGAAATATGAAATATTTGAAGTTCATTAAGTTATGATTTTTTTTTCTCGGATAAGGGAGTGATTCTCATGAACCTTTTCAATAATATATATACTACATCTCTTAAACTTTTTAATTCTAAAAAAAGTATATACAATCAACATGATATATACTTAAGAGATTATATATAATGTTTGTAAAAACGTACTTTTAAACCTAGTATAAGGTTTTTCTAAACTTCTCACAACTCTCAATTACAATTTCTTCATACAAACTGGAAAATCAAAGATATCTATTTCTGACTTTCAAACTTACCAAATCTAATCTAAAAAGTAAATAAATATTTTGACTATATAAAAAAAGTAATAAAGTAGTCATTTATTTTTATAGTACGTGTTGAATATTTTGAAGAGATAAAATAAAGGTCTACCTTGGGTTTTGGAAGGTAAGACGTAGGTTGCAAAAGTTATGACTTTCACCTACTGTGACAACGAAGACTTAAATATTCTTTTTTATTCGGCAAAGGACAACGAAGACTTCATTTCTTACTTTTGAGTTCTGAGTGAAGACTAAATACAAACTTAGTAGTACATACACACAAATATAATTAATATTGTCACTACTTTGAAATCAATGCTAAAATAATATGTTATTCAAACATCAGTAGCGAGTAAGCGCGCATTAATTGGGTCGACACTTAGTGATTCTTGATTTGTTAAAGCCATATACAGTATTTAATTTTCTGTTTCTTATGGTCGTCTTTTTTTATTGATAGATTCTCCTTTGACACGTTTTGGTTTGTATGTATATGTAAAATATATATATATATATATATATATATATATATATATATATATAGATCAAGAAACTAAAAAGTCTTCATTGCTTCATTGGCCACAAAACAAGATTAACTGAAACTTGAGTTTCTAGAGAAGATGGTGAGAGCACCTTGCTTTGACAAAAATGGAATCAAGAAAGGTGCATGGAATGAAGATGAAGACAACAAATTAAGAGCTTATATTCTTAATTACGGTCACCCTAATTGGCGAGAACTTCCCAAATTAGCGGGTACATATGATCTAGTTAATTAGTTAGATAATTTAAACATGTTTAGCATGATTAATTACACACTTAATTGTTTACATAAGAGATATCAAACCCAGTGGGCACAAGAGACTCTAGCATGCGCGTTAGGTCTGATGTACGCATCCTGACTTAAGTGTTGTAAGATGTTGTTAATTTGTTTCTTGATCTTGTTTAGGTTTGTCTAGATGCGGAAAAAGTTGCAGGTTACGATGGATGAATTACTTGCGCCCGCATGTGAAACATGGGAATTTCACAAAAGAAGAAGAAGAAGTGATTATTAGTATACATAACAAGCTTGGTAATAAGTAAGTCCAAAATAACTATTTAACTAATTATGGGGTTAAGTAAGTTGTTGTTTTCTAAATTGAGTTTGTTGTTATATTTATATATAGATGGTCCAAGATGGCTGCACTATTGCCGGGAAGAAGTGATAACGAAATAAAGAATCACTGGCACACTCAATTAAAAACCCGGGTTCAAAACGATCAGATTATGTTAAAGAATAAACAATCTAAAAGTATTGATGGTTTTGATGCTAACCTTAAACAATGGCCGCTAGAAATAGAATATCCCAACTTATGTAAACCCCAACAAGAAGTTGAAATTTTGTTGAAAGTATTATCATCTGATCATGTGGCATCATCTTCTTCAACGAGTGAATCGTCTCCAAGTTCATTGAGTGTCTCAGATTATGCAGTTCTAAGTGATGTTACACCACAAATTTCCGATACCGCCTGTGATAATTTATGGACCGAGTCTTTTTTACAGGACGAAGGTGTAAGCATGATGTCATCAAGTGACAACATGTTCTCGTCTTTGTGCTTTGCTGATAATGTCAACGTTGAAGCTTCTTTACAGGATTATATCATCGATGACTTGCCTCTATGGTCAATTTAGATATACATCTGTGGTTTATTTAGAACCAGTTTATAAGTCGAGTACTACTAAATTAAATTGTGCACCCTCCCCGATTATAAATAATGAATAAACATTATAATGTAAGTTATAAGTAGTCGAGTATATTATCAGACTATGTTACAAGATATCCATGTATTACACGAGTTTATAAATTAAAACTTATGTAATTTTGTATTGTCTACACAAATTTAGATAATTAAATTACTTTTATTAAATACATCAATATAAATTCAAAGTACATTCGGAAATCACAACTCTGTAAACAATTCTTTGACACAAAAGGAAAATAAAGGGATTGGATTCAATTGAATGCATGTTGAAGTTAAAACAATTTGATTGAATTGAATGTCGTAAATAAATGAATGTGTGAAGATTAATTACATTGATTTTAAATTTGTATTGATCAGAATTCAAAGATTTCCTTTGTGAAGATTGAATGGATTAATAAATGATTTAAGTAGTTCACTTAACTTTAGATTATTTAATAGTATACTATAAAATGCATTCATTTCCTGTGCATTGACGTAATTTATGATACTATCGGAGTAAAAAAGGGTCTAAAGAAGAGAGACTCTGCTTTATTATTAACAAGTAAATCCTTTGTGTGTTTATACCAATTCTAAGGTTTGAGACTACCCAAAAAGCAATTGATCAGATCACGATCTATTTTATAAGCCTATTTAGGTATTGACTATTTATTTGTAAGAACCAAATTTTTTGTACTCGATAATTTTAAGTACATAAAAAGAATCCAGTATAATTATCATTTTATTTACATAAAAGCATCCATATATCGTATATGCAAGTGTCTGTGTCCAGATAACATATATTTTATATGGATTCAGTTAGTTCTTTTTATTCTTGCTCAAGCCGAATCATGAAAAATTATCATGTCCGGTTCCTACGAGGGTGGATCTATAAGAATTCACATATCCCAATAACAAAAGTTCTGACTTGAATGATCATGTATTAAGAGCTAAATTGGCTACATGTATGAGTCGTAATTATTACGGGGAGCTCGCATGGTCCAATGATCTTTTATATATTTCCGGTAGTAATTCTATGTACTATTGCATGTAATGTAGACTTAGCGGTTCTATAACCATCAATGATTAGTGAACAATCCGTTTACAATTTCTTTGGAAATATTACCCGAATGTATTTCTTTCTCGTATATCAAATACTTCCTACAGTCCCTAATAAATTATTTGGTGTTCTCTTAATGGTATCGGTACCTGTGAGATTATTAAAAGTACCCTTTTTAGAGAATGTTAATAACTTACAAAATCCATTTCATCGTCGAGTAGCGACAACCGTATTTTTTATTGGTACCCCAATGTCCGTTTGGTTGTGTATTGGTGCAACATTACCTATTGATAGATCCCTAACTTTAGGTACATTTTGATTTTCAATTGATTCATTTCTGGAATAAATATCGCGACATATGTATCTAGACAACAGTCGATTCAAAGTAAATTCTCCCTAGATACATTTATTCAAGTGAATTATGAATCTATGCTGATTTCAAATATATGCATTGTCTTAAAGATTCAAAATCTATCTGAAGTGCTTCTTTAGGAGTTAAACTTCCATTTGTCCATATTTCGAGAAATACTATCTTTTTGTTACTATTTTCATAAGACTGAATACTATGATTCACATTTCGAACATGCATGAATACAGGATCTAGAGGATAACTTTCATCTTGAAGGGTATTTGGCGCTTTTATAAGATATCCACGATTCTTCTCTATTTGTAATACAGTAACCAACTCAATGGGTTCCGTCAAGCTAGCTATATCTTGAGAAGTTACATATCAAGGGCCCCTGACACAAATAGACGCCTCACAAGTTCCATAGATATTACTTTTCAATATGATTTCTTTCAAATTAATTAAAATTTCGTGTACTAATTCTTGAATACCCATTATGGTAGAATATTTGTGTGATACATGTTCCTTCGATTTCTCTAAGAAAATTCCTTCACAACGCAATGGCTTTTGTGTCTGCTTGACCTTTCATATGCGGAGACAGAATAAAGCACCCATACAAAAGACGCTTACTTTATGCTGCTGATTCAACACATTTCCACTGTAGTGTCCGAGCAGATTGAATCATTTATTTCTCACGTTTCTCTTGTCATTGAAATATCTTTAATTTTTGTTTCTACAAGCGTCTTTTTTTCGAGGGTCTGCATCCATTATGGGGTTAAGTTGTTTTTTTCTAAATTAAATTTTGTTGTTATATTTATATATAAATGGCTGAAGATGGCTGCGCCATTGCCGGGAAGAAGTGAAAACGAAATAAAGAATCACTGGCACACACAATTAAAAAATCGGGTTCGAAACGATCAGATTATGTTAAAGAATAAACAATCTAAAAGGCTTGATGGTTTTGATGCTAACCTTACACGATGGCCTCTAGAAATAGAATGTCCCAACGTAATTAAACCTCAACAAGAAGTTGAAATTTTGTTGAAAGTATTATCATCTGATCATGTGGCATCATCTTCTTCAACAAGTGAATCGTCTCCAAGTTCATTGAGTGTCTCAGAATATCCAGTTTTAGGTGATGTTACTCCACAAATTTCCGATGCCGCCGGTGATTAATGGATCGAGTCTTTTTTACCGGACGAAGGTATAAGCATGATGTCATCAAGTGACAACATGTTCTCGTCCATGTGCTTTGCTGATTATAATGTCAACGTTGAAGCTTCTTTGCAGGATTATATCATCGATGACTTGCCTTTATGGTCAATTTAGATTTACATGATATATGTGTAGTATATTTAGAACCAGTGTATGAGTCGAGCACTATTAAACTATATTGTGCACCCTCACCGATTATAAATAATGAATAAATACTATAATGTAAGTTATAAGTATTCGAGTATATTATAATACTATCTTACAAGATACTCATGTATTACACGAGTTTATAAATTAAAAAATTATGTAATTTTGTATTGTCTACACAAATTTAAATCATTGAATTACTTTTATTAAATTATCAATAAAAAATCAAAGTACATTTGCAAATCACAACTCTCTAAACCATTCGTTGACATAAGAGAAAATTAAAGCAATTGGATTCTATTGTATACATGTTGGAGTTAAATCAATTTTTTTTCTACAAACTTCTTTTTTTTTCGGGGGTCTACAACCATTATGAACGTGGTATAGGGGTTACATCTTTTACGAAAGTTAATAGTATACCACTTCTGTGAATAGCTTGTAATGGTGTGTCTCTTCCGGGACCTGGACCTTTAATCATGACTTCTGTTTGTTCCATACCTTGATCTACTACTGCACGAATAACATTTGCCGTTGCGGTTTGAGCAACAAATGGCATCCCTCTTCTTGTACCTCGGAAGCCAAAAGTACCCGCAGATGAGCAAGAAACCACTCACCCTCGTAAATCTGTAACAGTCACAATGGTATTAGTGAAACTTGCTTGGATATGAATAACCCCCTTGGGTTTTAATGTATACTCTTACGTGAACCATTACGTCCACGTGAACCCTTTTTCGGTATAGCTTTTACTATATATTATCATCTCATAAAGTTGAGTCAGAGATATATGGATATATCCATTTTATATCAATAAAGATCCCCCTTCTTGTTTGTATATTGATACTTTAACGAGTCTTATTATCCTTTTCTTTGTTTATGTCTTGTGCTGGAACAAATTACTATAATTCGTCCCCTACTGTGGATTAGTAAACATTTTTCATAAATTTTACGAACTGAAGCTCTTATTTTCATATTTGTCACTCCTTTAATTTTAAATCCGTTTCTTGGAATAAAATAAGTTTATTAAAATTTATATGGTTGGATGGTATTCAAATGCATAACGATTTATTGTTGGGTGAGATACCAATATTATCAATACTATGTTTGTATTTATTACTAGGTTAGAGACTCGATTACACGAGTTTATGGATATATTGTAATTATTATATACTTAGCATTATATGACTCTCTGGTATACGTGTGAGTGGGGCATGGGTGACCACACTAAAGCCCCAAGCACCGCCCCCCTGGTGCATGAGTGGGGCGTGATTGAGGTTGACGTGAGTGCAGTCATGGCATGATGGTTTGATATTTTTTTTTTCAAACAATCATAATATCCCACATTACTCTCCTACCAATCACAAAACACCACAATAACACCCTACTTTTTACCCACTCACCCCATACATTTCCACCCTTCCAATCACCCACTTTACTTACTCTCTCTCATACGTGGCATGCTCACTCAAGCCACTCACTCACCCCATATACCGCATAGTCTAAGTATGAATAGAAGATAATTATACATAAATATTGTTATTGTATTATATGATTGTAATCATTATACATAGTATTATTTAAAATTAATGCTTAAATTATTTTTTGAAGAACTACAATTTATTTCAGAACGAATAAGACAAAGGTAAAAAAGAAGAGCTTAAAGAATAACTATAGAGAAGTTACTTTAAAGATGAATACATAAAACAAAACTAAAAGAAGTGTTTGAAGCATGGGTGTTCACGGTTTGGTTTGAAACCGTGAAACCGCCCAAACCGGTCATCGGTTTGGTTTTATGGTCGGTTTTCTCC
>WOUH02000001.1:3919458-3930589 GCA_009936405.2 Stevia rebaudiana
AATGCAGCTCCGAAAACCCGGGTTCGCGAGAGGAGGTTTTTTGATGCCTTTTTTTAGTAGATTGGGTAAAAAAAACACAGTTGGGGTCTCCAAATTTTCATTTCGCGGTCTCCGGCCATACATAACAAATTTTTTTACACTATACGCGCGAAAATTCTAGCCGTCTCCTGGGAGACCCCTCCCGTCTTCATAGATCCGCCCCTAAATACCAACCATGTTCCAAAAACAATTATGTAAGTTGTTTGGCAGACCTCATCTTGCTCTTGTTTTAAAATATTTTAAGACAAAGGGAAACTTGAGGTTTCTGGCACATTTGAGTGAAAAGAACAGAGACTAACTGCCAAAACTCGATTTGCTTGAGTAGCCAATAGTTCCTCCTTTGCTTTTTGCATTGTAGGCCTTGCCTTGCCTTCGGGCCGTAAACACAATTCGACAAGTTGAGCAACTCGATTAAGTTCTTCAGGATTACCGTCTTGCTTCACTTGATCATCTAGAATTTCATATAAAAGATCCTCATTTAGTGACAAAACAAAATGATCCGCAAGGGATCGGTTTCTTTTAATCACCTCAGAAGAGTTTACTTTTTCTCCAGTAAGCATCTCCACAAGTAAAACCCCAAAGCTATAGACATCACTCTTCTCAGTTAAGATACCTGAACTGAAGTACTCAGGGTCTATGTATCCAAGCGTCCCTTGCACGGCAGTGGAGACTTGCATCTTGTCCATTGAAACTAACCGCGAGATCCCAAAATCAGAAATCTTAACCGTATAGTCATCATTCAATAGTATATTGGAAGATTTAATATCTCTATGTATAATTTTGTTAACAGAATGCATATAAGCAAGAGCTCCTGCAACTTCAAATGCTATATTTAACCTCATTCTCCATGTCAACAAAGATCCATGAGAATTTCCATGTAAATGGTGGTGCAACGTCTCGTTGACTACGTACTCGTAAGCTAGTAAGGGAACATCTGTCTCCAAACAACATCCAACAAGCTTGACTATATTAGGATGATTGATTTGTGACAAAAGTACCACTTCGTTAACAAACTGTTCGATTTGGTTTGGATCAATCACCTTTGACTTCTTGATCGCCACCACCGTGTTATCTAACAAATTCCCTTTAAACACAGTCCCAAAACCTCCTTGACCAATGATGTTGTCGGGATTAAAGTTGTTGGTTGCTAACTTAAGTGCTTCTTCTGAGAAAATTCTAACAATTTGTGTCGACCCTTTACATTCGGATAGCAACTTTTCAATGATAGTACCTCCGTTTCTCTTGAATAATGTTTCTTTCTTTTTGGCGACACGTCGTTGTTTCACCAAACAATAAGATAGAAACATTGCGAGGGATGTTATAATGGCGCCGACGGCGGTGCCTACGTATATTTTATTATTAGCTTGTTAATTAACAAGAAAAGAACTTGATACATTTAATTGCATAATTAAACGATGATATTACCTATATAAAGTCCAAGTTTATGTACATTTGTCCTGTTTCTTTTGCAACCAGTTCCATTAGTTCGTCCATCGCCACTGTGACCTTTTGGACAAACACAGGTATAACTTCCCAAACTATTGTGACATAGATGTGTGCATCCATGTAGACGAGTTTCTTCGCACTCATTAATATCTGATCAGTAGATATAATCCTTGAAACAGTTAATTAAAACAAATAAAATCTAAACTTAAGGTTGCTTCTAGCCAAAGCATCAGCAAACCGAGAAGCAAAACAAAATAAGTTTGCATCATCACTACAAAAAGATGATGTGGTTTTATGACACAAGAAAAAATGTAACTAAAGTAAAAAACAAGTCACACATGAAAAAGTGTGTAGACCAGTTGGGACGCTAGAAGGCATGGGAATAGATTTTCTTTATGTGCGTTACAAACTTTGTTTCGATATATCATGTGAGCAAAACCAAAAGTTAAAACTGTCTACCTAAACTTTTAAAAAAAAACAAAAATATAGTTTTTACTAGTATTATCAATGTAACACTTACCGCACCTTTTACTGTTGTATATGATTTCATTCCCATCATCTTGTACCGTTATTTAGGTGCTTTTATTAAAAAATCTAAAAAAAACTTTTGAAATATTAAAGCCTCCCTAATTGCACTGTAAAAGTTTGTAAACAAACAAACAAAAAAACCTATCAAGTAAAATCCTACTATCATAGTACGTAGGGTCTAGAAGGAGGGACTGTGACGAACCCTGTCTCAATAAAAGTTTGTAAAAATGGCCTATTATGCGAAATCAATTAATTAACTTAATTAATACCTTGGCAGCCGTTATCGAGGTATGGATTTCCGTGGTAACCGGCAGAACAATTGCAACGATAACCAAAAGCATTGTTAGAATCAAAACACTTGCTATTTTCTTTACACAAGTAACTACTTATGTTCTTTTGAGCTTCTTGACAACTTGTATTACCCACTGTCCAATCTAGCAACATCTCATATGACCCAATCTTTTCACTCGACAAGTTATACACATCAAACGATGAAAAATCATACCTACCAAATTCAACTATAATCGCGTAGGCGCATCGCGTAAAACCCTTCTTCCCAGCATTATTCTGATCACTAACTAACTTAAAGAAGAAGTGTGTAGGTATTTCGTCATCTATCCTAGTTTGGCAACAATTGATACGGTTTGAACATAACTCCGTACGCCTGCATTCTCCATACACGGTGGTGCAACTCGCTTTAACATCGTCACCATTTTTTACTTTCGACTGAATGTCACAACCGAAAGTGGTTAACTCGTTTTGACCGATGGTGAGGGGGAACCTTGACAACTCGGTGGTTGATTTTTGGTCATTAAAGTTGTCACCGGTTTCGGTGAAACAAACGCTACCCACGTTTGATAGAGCGCGTAGATGACCATCGAGTGTTATGTCTACAACATCTACGTTCATACCCGATATAGACACTCTACCGGTGGTAGTGTTACATGTTACCTTGTAAGAAGCGTCAAGGTAACAGTTTTCTTCGATTCCAAAAGGGTAATGAATGGTAATGTTGTGGCATGTTTTGGTGCATTTAGGGCCACGTTTGGATTGAGTATTAACTGGATTTGATTGCAAAACAAGTGTCAAGAACATCATTTGAAGCAGCTTGTGAAATAACATAGCTTTATTAACAACCCGGTTTAATGATTAAGATTCCTTGTTTTTGTTTATCTCTTTATACTTTGGTTTCATCTCTCCACGAACGCAATCTTGTCAAGATTCATCACCAATCGAAAGAATACGAATATATATATTCTATTCGATCGGCTGTGATAACGAATTGTTTGTTTTTAAGACTTTGTTTATATAATGGTAGTTGCATGATCAATTCTAGTTTGAATCAGTCTTATCTTCGGATTCTGTTATCTTCTGTTTCTAAAAATGTTTAGAAACTTGAAAATGTAAAATCCATTGTCCCTAGTGCTCATCAAATTAACTTAGACTATACGTAATGGTAAGAGGGTGAAGAAGGGGTGGATTATAATTCAACTTCATCACTAGAACCAAATATTTAACACAAACCAATAATAATTCAACCTAACCCACAACCAATTAAACTCAAACCAATTCCAATTCAACCAAAGCCGCACTAATCTTTCTGACGACCCGATTGTTAAAGCACCCACCCTCACTTATCCACTACACCCATAACTCTCATTTATCTAAGCACAATTAATTCTCTTCTACGTAGCACCTATGTGGCGGATGCTCACCCTCACTCGTTATGGATGGTCTAACTAGATTGCAGGTAGTTATTTCTTAGTCTCATAAAACCACATAAATTAAAAGATTGTAATAGTTTTATTATATATACAATTTAATCGCCCCGTTTGCGGTTCACACGCATATAATGTTTATATGTGTGGACCCTCGAGGTGGCAAAAGTAAAATTTAACTAGTTTTAATGTTATTTTACTTATTTTAGTGAAAATGACGTTGCGTTGGGTTGACGGCAGGCATCATGAGCCGGTGGTCTCTTTCGGAACACTTTTTCTATTCCTATTGGGTAGAGTTAAGGCTTGTCTTCATCTTACACTCCCCAAACCCTACTTTTAGGTGCTATATACTAAGTACGATGATGATGATGCATTTTAAGATTTATTAGCTTTGATTATATAGGGGGCGGTTAAAATACATATGACTTTTTTCGTACATAACGTAGGATGTGATTTCATCCATCGGATCGTTTTAATGGAGGATCATAATTTACGCGGTGACACAACTGGAATATTCATGATTTTAAACAAATGCAAACAACGTACGGAAATATAAAAAAAGGGGTAGAAACGTCATTTTAACCTTTTACATGTTCTCGTCCGATATTCTAGTATCCCTACAAGGCTCAAATTACGGACCAATTGTATAAATCATGTACCACGAAATCACGTACCACGTACATAATTACGCACCACGCCAAAATAAACACAAAAAACACCTACCAATTGTATAATGATGTACAACGAAATCACGTACCGTGTACATAATTACGTACCACGGCCAAAATAGACACAAAAAAACACGGACTAAGTATATACTCACGTAAAAGGAAATCACGTACCATGTACAGAAGTACGTATCACGTATAAAAAACAAAACAAAAAAACTTATCAATATTATACTCGAATTAAAGATAATGAAATTATCTATTTAATGGTGTAACTTTTTTCAAAAAAAATATTGAAGTGTAAAAAAGTTATTCGATTTTTTAAAAAAAGGTGGAAGTTTGTTTAATTACGGTAATATTTCTAAAAGTGTGTTTTACGTATATACCCTTTTCTCTTGTAGACGTGTCGTATTCTGATTGTATCTTACGTTATCCAAAAAAAAAAATATATATGTATTAAATCCGCCTCGTATTATATATGTATTTATTTTGTTTTATGGTGCACCACGTGGTGCCGGTAAGTTTCAACATTGACAAATTAATCTAAACGGCAATAAAAAATCCTTCAATTACGATGCAAATAAATTACAATGCAAATGACATGGGAAAACTAGTAAAACTATATATGTAAATTTCAAGGGATGAGTAAAAACAAATAATGAAACTCTTTAGCAACGCTAGCTAAAGAAGAGAAGCGAGGTGTGCAACCGTCTAGGACCCGAATGTTCAAATTATTTGAGTTATTTTAATCTTTTATATATATATTATATGTTTTTTTATGGACTTTTCTAGAAAAATGTGTTTTAGAGGTCTACTTTTTTACTCATCTTGCCCCTGGATTTTTGGGCATTTTCAGGGACAACACTGCCCTTTAGATAAGACTCACTTATTTTCTTGAGTTCATCTTTTATTCGTTTCATGTTAGGTCTTTTCTTGCCTTCTATCTCCAAGCATTCTTTGGCAAGCATGGCAATTTTCTTGATATGGTCATCGAGGACATCTTCTTTAAGTTTAGCATCAAGAACTCCAATCAAGCAATCCCTTTCTAGTGAAGAAATGAAATATACTGCCAAACCCAACTCACTTTCAGTTCCATCGTATGTATATACCTTTCGTCCCGTAAGAAGCTCTACAAGAACCATGCCAAAACTATAAACATCACTCTTCTCAGTCAAAATTCCTGAACGGAAGTACTCTGGATCTATGTACCCAAGGGTCCCATGCACCAAAGTTCGTAAATGAGTCTGACCAACAGGAATGAACCTTGAGATGCCAAAATCGGACACTTTAGAAATGTAATCATCGGTTAAAAGTATGTTTGAAGATTTAATATCTCTGTGAATGATTTTCGTTGTTGAGTGTATATGTGTAAGGGCTTCTGCAGTCTGTGTGGCTATGTTTAGGCGTCTTTCGAATGTCAATGAAGAAATAAACTCATGTTCATGTAGGTGGTGATAGAGAGTTTGGTTGGTTACAAACTCATAAACTAGAAGAGGAATTTGTGTCTCTAGACAACAACCCAAGAGTTTCACAACATTTGGGTGGCTAATTTCCGATAGTATGATCACCTCATTTATAAACTGCTCATTCTCGTTCTCTTCAATTGACTTGGACCTCTTGATGGCGACCATAGTCTTATCCGCTAGAGTACCTTTATAAACTGTACCACAACCTCCTTGACCGATGACATAGGTTTTATGGAAGTTACTTGTTGCCTTTTCAAGTTCTCCAGCTGAAAAAATCTTTGCCATTTGGGAAGAACGTTTAGATTCAAAGAGTAGTTTCTGAAGAATCAAACCACCATTTTTCTTGAAGAATCTCTCCCTACTTTTTATTATCTTCCTTTGTTTGAATCCTTTGTATAGGATGAGTATTAGCGTAACGGATGTTGCAGTTACTGGTTATAGAAAGAATTTGTTATTGGATATTGCTTAGAATATGCTTGTATAAACTTCCATTACTAATTAAATCGTATACCGTACGTAAGTGAGTTATATATACTCACCTGCTAACATTGACCCTTCTACATAATTACAACCTTTTCCATTCTTTTTACCATCACCATGCTGGCCAAAGGGACATGAACATTTGTAGCTACCATTCGTGTTAGAACAACCATGTAAGCAATCATTGTGAGGTCCTTCACACTCATTAATATCTGAAAAATGACACAGAAATTTCTTAACCCTCTATGTATCTTAATGGTAGCAATGAAATAAGCATAGTTCATGTTACCTTAACACCCACAAGAATAATCCCAATAACAACTTGCAAATATATTAAAGTGCTCCTAATTCGGTAGCTACGTATACGATAAAGTTCGTAAAAATGCTACTATGAGAAATTAAGAGGAATTGTGTCATATGCATGATTTGCAAAGAGTATATATAAGAGACGTGTATTATGTGAGTCTGATATGTGTATTATGTGAGTCTGATCTTTGAGAATTAACCAAAAAACTTAATCTGGACACTTCATTTTTCAATGTGACCCCTCCATTTAAGATATGTTACACAGTGTATATATGTGTTACATAGTGTACACATGTGTTACACGGTGTATACACATCTTAAAGTGGATGACCCATATTGAGTTACTTATAAAATGGAGGGCTCAGGTTGAGTTTATGATGAATTTCTAAGATTAGGTTTACATAATACACCCCCTACATACTTATATATAGAGGTTGGATGCGCTAAAAACACTATTTTGTGTAAAAACAATAAGCTTTAAGTAATACCTTGACAACCATTTTCAAGATATGCATTTCCCTGGTAACCATTAGAGCAACTGCAACGATAACCCTTAGTGTTAACAGAATCAAAGCACTCGCTATTTTCCTTACACAAATAACTGCTCATGTTCTTTTGAGCTTCTTTACATCTTGTATTACCCACCGTCCATTCAAGCAACATCTCATGTGACCGAAGCTTTTCACTTGTCAAGTTATATACATCAATTAATGTGAAATTAAAACTATCAATTTCAACTATGAACGCGTAGGCACAACGCGTAAAACCCTTCTTCCCCGTATTATTTTGATCACTGACTAACTTGAAAAAGAAGTGTATAGGAAAAACATTTTCGATCGTGGTTTGGCAACAATTGATAAAGTTTGAACATGAAATCGAATGTTTGCATTCTCCAGGCGCGGTTGTGCATGACGTTTGAACTTTCTTGCTACTCTCGACTTTCGTTTGAATGTCACAACCAAATGTTGTTAACATGTTATGACGAGGAGAAAGAGGGAACCTTGTTAAGTACGTACTTGCGTGTTCTTGCGTGGTAATTTTACCACTTTCACTGAAACAAACACTAGCTACGTTTGATAGAGCGCGTATATACCCATTATTTAATATGTCTACAACAGTTACGTTCATATCGGATATAGACACACTACCGGTGGTCTTGTTACATGTTACCTTGTAAGAAGCGTCAAGGTAACAGTTTTCTTCTATCCCAAAAGGGTAATGAATGTTAATTTTGCCGCATGTTTTGGTGCATTCAGGGCTTTTGGTTTGATTTTTGACTGAATTCGAATGCAAAACAAGGATTAAGACTAACATTTGAAGCAGTCTTTGAAACATCATAGCTATTTTTATCTCTGGTTTAATCAGTATGGATTCTTTGTGTCTCTTTATATAGCTTTCATCTACAAAAAGGAGAAGAAAGATTTATTGCCAATCCAGAAAATACATGTACACATTAGATGAATTGTGTTTAATTAAAGCAATTAAGCGTAGAAATGATGACAAAAAAATTACCGTTAAAAAAAATTGTGATAAAAGAAAATTATGTGACCCATATAGGGAACTTTATGGTATATATAAATAATAGGGGAAAGTGAACATTGGTTGTTGCACACCTAACTTACATGCGAAATCATTTAAAACTACGTCGTTTAGATTAAATCAACAAAAGTTGAGTTGAATCTTCTTTGTTTGGTTCATGAATATATATATATATTTTTTTAACAGCGTTTGGAACCACCCCCAATACCTGAGTGAGCCTTTGTGAGACGGGATGTCAACCGTCCATACTGATTTTGACGCTGTAGGCCTGACTCACCCAAGAACACCATGAAGGAGGAAACGTTTGGAACCACCCCCAATACCTGAGTGAGCCATCCTGAGACGGTATGTCAACCGTCCATACTGATTTTGACGCTCCAGGCCTGACTCACCCAAAAACACCATTAAGGAGGAAACCCACCCATGTGGTAAAACCTCCTGATCCAACCTGAATCATGTGGGATTTGAACCCAAGACTTCTCTATTTTTATGAAGTCTTGTATACCCCACTCTAACAAGTTGAGCTAAAAATCATTAGTGGTTGATGAATATATCGTATATGTATAAACTATAGAAGATTAAAACTCTACAAATGCCTAAAAAGGAGATTTGAGCTATTGATTTTAGAGATTAAATGTTGTGAGTGGTCCACGTCATTAGAAAGAATTAATGAGGAATTAAAGTTGTTGAAGGGTAGAATAGGAATTGAAAGCATTGTTTACTTCTAAATAAATTTCATGAACTTTTTAAATTTTTTTATGTTAATCTTAAGAAAAAATTATATCATAAAAATAAAACATTGTTTTATTAATGAAACTCGTTTTTTTATGGTTTTTTTCAGCTGTGCACTTTGACTATGCAGTTTTATTATGTACTTTTCTGACCCTGCAATTTAATTATAGTTTTATGATGTTTTTCAAAAACAACGTACACGTGTGTTACATATTAAAATTAATGGATCGGATTTTGTTTCTGTTAACTTTTTAAGATTATGTTCTCATAATACACATGGTGTTACATATATGTAACACTTCTCATTCTTGTATAGCTACCGTAACATCTCGTAGATAGATTTATGTTCAACATGTTTCAACGTTACCCTTTTTACCGTTTACCTTACTTTTTACCGAGTCAGATACAAACCGTTTTTCACCCGTGAACCGTTTTTTGACCCGTTTTTTTGCTCGTAACCCTTTTTCGGCCTAAGACCCGATTTTCGATCCAAAACCCAATTTTTGGTCCTGAACTCGATTTTCGGCCCGAGAGTCGTTTCGGCCCGGAAGTCGTCTTTCTGTCCCAAACTCGATTTTCGGTCCAGAACTCGTTTTTTATTCAAAATTTGTTTTTTCGAACCGTAACCCGTTTTTTGGCCCAAAACCCAATTTTCGTTCTGGAACTTGATTTTCGGCCCGAAACTCGTCTTTCCGATCCGGTATTCGTTTTTCAAATCAGAAAACAAACTTCAAATGGATTCCAGATCGGAAATCGGATCGAAATTTGGTTTCTAATTTGAAAAACGAGTTCCGGATCTGAAAAACGAGTTTGGGCCAAAAATCGGATCACGGATCGAAAAAAGAGTTACGAGTTGAAAAAACGGGTTATGAATTGAAAAAACAAGTTTCAGGCAGAAAAATGAGTTCCGGGTTAGAAAACGAGTCCTATCTGAAAAACGTATTACGAGTCGAAAAACGGGTTCAGGTCTAATAACGGTTAACGGGTCAAAAACGGTTCAGACCTGACCCGGTAAAAATTGGGGTAAACGGTAAAAAGAGTAAAAGAAAACTTGGGTAAATTGGTAAAAAAAAAAAGTAAACCAAGGTAAAAGTGGGTAAAAAGGTTAAAAAAATAGTTTTGAAGAAAATAGCAATATATAAGCTTTTTTATTGAAATGCTATTACCCCTCATGTTAACATCTGGTTTTAATGGTCTTAGGGAAAATGACTAAAATGACAAGAAATAGAAATGAGAGGGACCTAGATGATAAAAAAATAGATGAAAGTGTCAATTGTACCCAAACAAAATGGACCAAATTGGCAATTTACTCCAGTATTAAATTGATAATTTAATTCTCTACCTTGAGAGACTGAACGATGAAAAGAACATGCATATCATATGTGCATGCCATATTTCCTTTTCGCTTGAATGTATACGGATTTGTTTTTTTGTTCCGTACACATGATGCATACTAACCACATTCTAGAATTATAGTTCTGTAGAGTTTACCTTGATAGATGTCTTCAATTAGTAGCAACGTTTTATCATCCCGGTGTCATATGAATCATCACAGGGAATTCCCACATTGGGGCTGCTAATGTTCTTGATAATATCACGATTAATATAATCAATTTAGAAGCAGATTAAGTTGTATCTCCATTGCATGCTGTATAGAAATTTAGCGTTAGTTTGACATTTATATCAAACCATTCGAAGCCGGCAATTTGTTTAATTTTTTACTGTTATTAAATTAGCTAGTAAAGTTTTAATTATTATGTATGCTATTAAAAAATTAGCTAACCAATAGAAATTGTTGTTATTGGGGTGTCCGTAACCATATCTTCGGATATATCGAATCTTGAAATTGAGCTCTTTTTATTGGCTGGTGATTTTTTTAGATCTAGTATAACAACAAATAGTTATTGTTGTTCGATCTTGTAATTGTATTTAAATGCCTCTTGCATTCCTTCTTGCTTCAATATATTGAATATTCACCACTTGAGATTTATCAAACTCAGTTTTCTTATATACCTTTTTAATGGATTAATCATCTTTAACAGAGTAAGTTTTAGGTTTTTTTTTTATTTTTTTTTAAAGGTATAGTTCAACGGCAATCTTGTCAATCCCTAAAGCTCTCGTAAACTGAGAGCCTCGAGTTCAAACCTCGCTGGCGCGCAATGCGCTACCTCCCAGTCGGATCGAACTACGTTCCCGTGCGGGAAACCAT
>WOUH02000001.1:3980691-3991900 GCA_009936405.2 Stevia rebaudiana
CAATGCAACACTTGCAAATATCATCATCCCGCCAATGCGCCATGTCGTCTATGCACTAATTGTGGACGATACGGTCACTTAGCGGGGTATTGTAGGGTCAATCATCAACAACCAACAAATCAAGTCAACCGAAACATGATACAAACCAACCAATCACCGCATATTATCATCCAAGGCCCAGTCTGCTACAATTGCGGTGACCCAGGGCACTTTAGGGACCAATGTCCTCGACTTGCACTCCAGTTATTCAACATATCCGAAATTCACGAGCTTTCCTCCGATGACGACACCGATACAACCTCTAAGTAGGTGAGTTTCATTCTGAATTGGTGAGATATAGGTGGTATCTCGTGTAAGCTAATCACTTAAGTAGTTAAATTCTATATTCATTGCTATAACAATTATATTTATATTATGAATATGTTGTATATGAATTATTGAGCTTGTTTTTCAGGAATGCGTATTTTCTCTTGTCATGGGTCTAGAAAGTTTTTGTAGTTCTCAAAACCGACCGTGCTGACATTACCACGGTGACAAATATTTTATTTCACATGCTTCTGACACGTGTATACCGCACCATAACGTGGAATGCTATTGTTTCATTAAAAAATGGATTTAAAATCATAAAGCAACATGCCATCCGAATTTGACTAGATTAAATGAAAAACATTTAAGTAAATACTAAATGCATGTACGGTTATAACTTATGGAATACCAAGTATTTAGACTCGTCCCTATTGAATTTAGGGCTCGTGAAATATAGGATATACTGGGAATTATCTGGTTAAAAAGATATTGGATATGTCACTTAGTTGAATTCTAATATTTGGTTGGAATTGCAAAATTAGCAAAGCGATGGAAGTTTAACGAAATTATGCAGGTTCCTCTCACATAAATATGGGGAAGCTATTGTGAATGCTCTAATAAGTTAAATAATCGGAATAGTCTTGACAATTTAGTTTAGCGGTATGCGGCATGTCTTTTTCAGTGGAGACTTAGGTTTGATTCCTGCTCCGGTCGGTTTGAAGGACAACTGGGTGAAGGGCCGAATCGAGGCTTTAATCCCGGGTTCGAACCCGACATGGGGCGAAGGTTTACGCATTGCTTTTGGTTTTCGTGTATCACAAGGGGAGGAGAGAGGAGAGGAGGGGAGGGGGGAGGGGGGCACTGTCTTATGACGGTCGATTAGTCAATCTTTGTTTTCAAACACGTTTCTAAATGCCCTGGTTCAAGATGGGAGATGGACTCATACCATGAGTGAGGTTCCCATGTGTGCTTTCATATTTGACTTAGCTAACATTTCATCTTTAGTTATAAAATTAGATTATTAATGTAATTTATATGTAAGATTTTAGAATGTAACGTAGTTTAAGTGTTTAATTGTAATATCTTTAAGGATAATGTTGTTTATATATGTAATACGGAAATGTAATATAGTTAGTCTTCAATAATGAAATGACTTGTAAACTTATGTGTACTTTGTAGCGCAAAACAAATACACATAGGTCAAGGCCCATTTATTATGTTGTGTTTTTGTATGTTTTGGATTATACCATATCACGTGAATACTTTATCCAGGTTTCGATATGAACTTTATTTACAATTGCATTTGTTTGTGTTTTAATGTAATATTTATTCAAAATCGAGTCTAGTCACAATTTGATATGTTTTGTTTCTTTTTTCTTAAATACGCTTTCGTGTTTCTCATTGTTCATTTCTGCAACAACAAAACTTTCTATTGATTTTATAATATACCATTGAGAAATACTTTGACATTCCTGTCTATATTGTGTATATCATTGTTTTTTATTAAAATGATCATGAAATTGAAAATAAACATCTTGTTTAGTATTAAAAGTAGTTAGAAAGTTGTGATTATGTAACTTACCCACCTCCTATGAATCCTCACTCCATTATTGTTTATTTTTTTAACAAAAGAAACCTACATCGTGGAGTAGTTGGAAAGAAAATTAATATGTGGAGCCTTCAAAAACGACTTCCTACCAATACTAGGGGCCCCCAACATTTAGATTCATCCGATCAAAAAGCCGTTTCTTGTCGTTTCTAAATTGAATAAAACTTATTTGAATGATTCTTACAAATTCGGATAATATATAAAATAAATTGAGTGAATTACCTGAGGTTCCTGTGTTATATCGAAGGTTGGTCCATGTGTTTTTAAAATTACAAGTTTGCCCATACAGTTTACTAGCATGTAATAATATGTGGTCTTCAAAGTGAATAAAAGTTAAATTTCAGTGCTAACTTGGTGTAGCAACTAAAATACCTTTTATTATTAAAACCAAATAACAATAACTTTAATTATCTATTGGTATGATGGATTGATTAATGATGCATGAATTGTGTATGTTGTTTGTAACTACATTAATACATGGATGCCATGGAAGATATACATGTTACATATGTTAACCACATGAGAATAAAGACTTTAGAAATATGGACACACTGTGCAGGTAAGGTGTCCACAAATTCATATGGTGTTTCGAGAACACAAAATCACCACGTAAGTATTGTATGCTAACGAGATTTTAAAGAATGGAGAAAATGGGTTGTATGTACACCCAACGTATATATAACTAATGTGTATATTTTAATTTATATGTAGTATATTTTCTAGATTATACATACAACCCAATACATAGTTGTCTTCAAACTTCACATGTTTGACTCACTATTTGTATTTGATACAATATAATGGTGCCTCAAATATCGTCATCTTTAAAAAAACTAGAACACCAATAAATCTAATGTATAACTTGGATGTTATATATATGTAAAAAAGAAATAATAGAAATCAGACTTGTGAAATTAAATACGGCGTAATAGAAAAACTTAGACACGTCGTAATTTGTGAACACACTGTTATATACATGTGTCTCAAGACTAATTACCGGTTCAAGCTAGAAGTTGAACACAACAAGTTAAGCGTGTCCTTATATACAGTGGAATAAAATTTATCGTAACAATAATTTTACAATGAAGAATAGTATCTTATAACATCATTTTCTAAAGAAATGGAAAACAAAATTAATATGTGATATTTATTATCACTGAAATCTTTTTCCTATAGTTACATATTAAACCTTATACTAATTATAACTTTATCATCAAATCAATAGTCTCTATTACTTGTACAATAAATCGGATATATGTTGATATGTTTTACTTCGACACACAATTAGGGAAGGATGACGCCCTCACTAAGGACTGCAACCCACTGTCACCTTCTATTTCTTTTGGCATCAACCACTTCCACAAATGTTTTCGCGTCTCTAATATTTGAATTGTGCAACAAGCCAACAATTTCTTAAGGAATACTTGGAAAACACCCGACAACTATTTTTGAAAGCTCGGTTCGTGACTTTTGAAACCAGCACAAGCTTCTTACCCGAAGGTGTTGCAACATTGTTTCTGATTAGACAAGTAAACTGAACCCCAATTTGAGCCCCACCCTCTAGCCCTCACCCTTAACCTAAATTTAAGAAATTAAGTATTTGGAAACATATGGATTAAAGCCATGGCTAAAACCCATAGTTTGGATTGAAAAGTTTAAGTAAATTTTTCTTTGTCTAGTATTCTTGTACTACTTATTTGTTTTAATAAAACTTCTGGCTTAAGAAAAAATTTGAAAACATATTGTTCTTTTTACAATACTTAATTAAGCGACCATATTTGTAGCTCTTTCAATTATAATGTGACGTAAAGATGCATCCAAAAGATTACTTTTCGCCATAAATGCTGATAGGGCCCAAACACCTTTCGGCACCTATGACAATACACCAGCCAAGTTGGGGCAATTTTCATACATATATAATTAAATATTATACAAATGTTCTTCAAACTTGACGTATTTTGTAAATATATTTTAACAATTAATTTTTTTGAAAGGCAGACAACCAAGTAGTTATTTTATTATATTTTACAAAGTTTTGTTCTAATTTTGATAAAATAGTTATAAACTCATAATAAACATTTAATATATGAAAGGTGCGTCCATAAAAATATTATTACGTATTTCATTCATGATTTATGTATTATTGGATTGGGTAGCTACAATTAGGCCATATGTAGTTGTCTTTTACTTTTCTAGTCCTTAATTTTTATTGTTGATATCTTTATCAATTAGGTCACATCATCATTTTTATCTTTGATTTCTCACCTACATTATGATTATCTCTTTATCACTCATGTGACAAATTCTCTTATGCCATAACTCAGTCATATCGGAATTCATCAACGAGTTAACTGAATCTCTAAAGATCTTCGGATGTGTCAAATACAACTTTAAAGTTCTTTCCCCTCTTGCCGCGATCAAAGAACCACGAGTGAGTTTCCACGTACTTTTCATCACCAACGTTGTTATGGTAACCATCTTCATCAAGTTTACCGGCAGAGATCAACTTAGGCATAATATCTGGAACATGTTTTACTTTGTATAAAACCAGATCCATCACAGTATCAAACTTCAAACAAACATCTCACACACCAACAATCTTAGATAGCCCAATATTACTCATTTTAACCGACCCAAATTCACCGGGTGTATAAGACCAAAATAAATCCCTTTGTGATGTCACATGACAAGTAGCACCACTGACAACAACCCAACTCGAATCGTCACGCCCAATGTTCACCATATCAACAAATGCGGAATTATCTTCGTTTGACCAACCTTTTCTCGACTCAAATGAACCTGTGATGATACAAACAAATATGGAATACTAATGTAACACCAAATTTTAGCGTGGAAAACCTCTCAAAGTTAGTAAAATTCACGGGACTACTAGAGCCGCTTAAAATCCACTATCACCAAAATAAGAGCAATACAAAGTCTTCTCTAGGTATACTAGAGGCATACAAGAATCATCATACGCTTGGAATACATAGCATCAAGCATATGAAACCAAATCAAAGACAAAAAAGGAAAGGTATCACCCAAAAACGGCAACTGCGAACAGGGGGTCTGAAACCCGATTTCCGGACATCACGGACACAATTCAGCCTTTGGATAAGGTCGCCCAATGTAATGAAGACGCTGTCCAAAAATGAGGACGATCCGACCGTTGAATCTCCGGGAAACTATAGAAAACCGCAGCTAGGTCAAGAATGACGAATTTGGGGGTTTTTAGCTTCTTTCTCTCTTTTCTTGTCTGCACTCACTTTGCACTCCTCTACTCCTCCAATGCTGCCACTTCTCTTTTTATACCCTATTTATTATTTGAATGGGCCATGAGCCATTTCTCGTGGGCCAAAATACCCAAGATGGTGTTAAATTTGTAATAAGTCCACACAACACATTTATGACTTTTTATTTATTTATTTATTTAAATAACAAAGTTTTGTAGCTTTATAAATAATTACATATGTATTCTAAATTTTTCACATCAATGATGTCTTATTACTTCTTCATCGTGTTCTAGAAGTCATGATAAATGTTTCATGCCATTTGTGTTACTAACCACTTGTATTAATCGTGTTACAGCCATGTAAAGTCATGTAATAAACTTGTTAGTATTTAAGAAAATGATGCCCTTAAAAAAATATATGAAAATGGCATGTTTAGTTAAACATTCAATAGTTATATCAAATATAGCCCATTTAATAGAAAGACAACATGAACTAGAACATAGTAAACTCGCCATCAGAATGCAACATAAGGGAACATAATAGACCAACAATCATTATTTAGTAGCTCTTTGATATACTAGTATTTAACTCACAATCAAAATCCAGACCACGTAAGGGTCGAACGTGTGTGTCGTAATCTAAAAAACTAGGTGGATTTTAGCGTGTTCGCGATGTCAATAACAAAGCGATAACGGACATCAGATTTCTGGAGACGATCCATAGCAGTATTGATGTAGTCTATTGGAATGAGTTCAATTGCTGCTGTAATCTTGTGTTTTGCCGCAAAATCAATCATTTCTTGAGTCTCCTTTATTCCTCCAATCAAACTTCCTCCCACCATCTTCCTCTCTACAATCATAAACCTTGTTATTACTACTGACATAAAAAAGCAGACTTTGACTTTAGATTTCAAAAGTTTCAAGTTAAGTTTGACCAGGAAAGCCAACTAGCTGGTGTATGCTCTATTTATAACAAAAAAAAAAAGCAATGCAATGAGGGAAAACAGATGCATACTAGCTAGCAAAAGTCAAAATTAAACTTTGAAATGTCAACTTGTATATGTTTTATATATCCGTGTTTTTAGAACCGGACCAGACCAGACCAGATTGTATATATTAAACTAGTTGGTTATTGGTCGGGCCAGTTCAACCAAAGAATCATACCGGGTTATTGGACATGATTTTGAATTTTTTTTGTTATGTTTCATTCCAAAATCTCAGTTACTGATTAATTTAATAGTTCAGGCTTCACATGTAGTTAACCTTGTAAAATTTAAATTATTAACAAAAGATAAAGTAGTTTAATATTTTGTTTTACTTAGTTATATATATAAATAGGGGAGGGATCAAGAGAAAACTCCTAAATATAAAGAAAACTTAGAAAACTACTCAAATCGATGAAAAATCAATGACAATATTAAAATTTTCTTTTTCATAATTTTAATTTATAAGATTATAAATACAATAAAAAAAATTGAAAAAAAATATGAAGGTCACGAAGTTACATATATGTAAAAAAAAATTTACGTATGTACTCAAAAAGTTCCATATATGTAACATATATGCAATGTGCATATATGTGGCATAAAACTTACATATATGTAAGTACATGAGCTACATAATTTTTTTAATTTTTTTTTCTTTTTGTTACATTTGTAACATTATAAAGAATAGATATAGTAAACAAAAAGTGAAAGACAAAAATGATTAGTAACGGTTTTGATTGGTTTTCTAAGTTTTCTTCAGTTTTAAGGTTTTCTTAGGAACCCTCCCTATATAAATATATATGTATATAATTCAAAACTTAAATTATTTAGGGGCTGCTTGGCAAAACTGTACTGGAAAATCATGAGGTTTGAAATCATTCAACATGTTTCTAAACTTACTGATCGATTAAGAGGCTATCTGAAATATTAAAATGTGTAACCAAACAATCACGGCCTCTTACTGATTTAAAGGTAGCCTCTAAATGATTGAATCATTAAGAGGCTACCAAACAACCTCTTAGTTATGATATCATCCGGTTTGGAATGGTTCGACCAGTGAACTAATATTAATTGTAACAACAGTTAATGCGTTAAGAAAAAAAGATGCATACTAGCTAGCAAAGGGAAAGCGGGTAGTTCATGTGGTTTGCTTGGAGCACCAACTAAGATTAATTTCCCATCAGGTTTTAGGAGGCTGATTAAAGGTGTCAAAGGATGATTAGCAGAAACGGTGTCGATAATACCATCCATAGAACCTGCAGCAGCCTGTACAAACAATTAAAAAAAATATACAAACATTTGAACTTTTAGGGGTTAAAAAGTCCAACTTAAAAGTTCAGGGGAAGGTCAACATATCTAATTTAGTCAACATATATACAATATAATTATAGGTTTTAGCTGATAAAAGAAACTACTTTAGTACTTTCATGACATCATAATCACTTTAACAAAGTAATTTTATATCTAAATAGTCATTTCCTCCCACATTTTATAAAACATCGTAGGACCAAGGTCCCTTCTCGGATTCAAGTTTTGAACAATTTGATAAAACATTTTATAAAACATCCACATGACGTCTATTGATTAATTAGGTTATATATCCCGAAAAAGTGATATTTTTAAAAAGATTTCAAATCACTATTGAAGGAAATTTTTTGATTATAAAGTTGGTCATTTTCTAATTAATTAAGTCTTACCTCCATTTGGGGTTGATCACGGCTGACCAAGAACGAATCAGCACCAAGTTTACCAACAGCTTCTTCTTTCTTGTTTGGGTTCGTACTAATCACCGTAACCTTAACTCCAACCGCTTTAAGAAACATGACACCCACATGACCTAACCCACCAAGACCAACAACACCCACATGCATTCCTGGCTTATCGAGCCCATAGAACCGCATCGGGCTATAAACAGTGATCCCAGCACACAATAATGGTGCACCACCGTCAAGCGGAAGGTTATTGGGCCACACGATGATGAAGTGTTCGTCGCAAACCATGTGGTCCGAATAGCCACCATAGGTTGTAGCAACGCGGGAATTGTAGGTCTCGATTGGTTTCGAGCAGTATTGTTCTTGATCGGCACCACATTGGTCGCATGAAAGACATGATCCGACCAAACAACCGACGCCAACTTTGTCTCCGACTTTGACCTTTTTGACCTTGCTGCCCACCTCAGTCACCACACCCACAATCTCATGGCTGAAATGAACCAAATTTGTTAAGTAACCGTTTCAACTTTCAAACGAAGTTATTTTATGATTTTATATTTTTGTTTATTTAATTAACCAACTAAGCATGTACAAATTTTTTTTTTTCAAAATTGAATTAATTGTGGTAACATGAACACACATTTCATTCGTTTATTTATGTTCATGTACGTTTGGCCCACCACGTATCAACCCATCACCTAGATGGGTTTCATATCCCGGTAATCCTCGATCTTCTTCTTTATTATCAATCAACAAATCATAACAAAAATTTGCAAAGATTAGTAGATACACAAAGTGAGTAAAATTATAATTCTGATATATTCGAACGTCTAGATTCAACCTATTTATAGGTACTTTCATCCAGCGGTTATTAGTTCATCGGAATGAACATGGCGATTTGTAAAACAATTATAATCGTCGCATCCCTTAGCCTACTAATGGGGTATACTCCAGAACGGGCTCATATAGCCCAACAAACTCATTTAAAGTTACCAAGCCCATATACCGAAGGGCCCGGCCCATTCCCTTCCTTATAAAAGAAGACCAATAGTCTTCAAGAAGGGGATCCAGAAGGAGAAGGGGAAAAGCTCCATAACCATCCTCTCTCTCTACACATATCAGGAAGGATTCAAGGAGTTCATTCCATCCGATTCTTGCATCATAACACTTGTATTTATTCTTAGTGTTAGCTTTTGATGTTCATAGTAGTGAGATCCACGATCAACTTGTAATTATGAGTCCTTGAGTCTGTAACCGGAGTTCTTCATATATTTATGGCTGGTTTTCTTGTTTCTACAATACGAGCGTGGTCAGTCTAATATCATACTCTAAGCTAATATCCTATGGACAAATACATTGGCTTCTTCATGTATCATTAAAGTGATTAAATTGTTAATCCAGTGCAATGTCCAAAAGTTAATGCTACCGCGCAAAATCTGTATTCACGAACTTAAGGTTTTATCTGTTTAATTGACTACTACGATTATGAAACTTGATATTAAGTTAAACAGAAAATTAAACAATTGAATCAAAAACTTGTGGAATTGTCATCTTTCACAAGTTTAAACATTTAAATATAACTCCGTTCGGTAGTAATGCTATAAAAGATGAGAAAAAGCAAACCTTAATAGCGTTGTTAATAGCATGAGTTGAAGCAAGCCACTGATCGGTTTGCTTTGCAAATCGCATGATCGTGGCCTTTAATGCTCGGATTTCAACTTCTATTCGCTTCTCGTTCACGAAACATTCTTCCACACCTCCATTTACAGCCTCGACTAACAGATCCGATACACGAGAAGCGCTTTTGATCGCCTCTTTCTTCGATTTCTCTGAAATTGTTGAATCAAAGACCTAAATATCAATTTCCCCAAAATCACAAATTTCTAAAGAAGAGAATTGAGGAATTGTATCCACCTGCGTGTTCACGGAGCCGAATTGCGGTGTTTTGATGATTGTTGACTAGCCGGAGTAGCGAGGATTCAAGACTTTCCAATTGAACATCCGGTCGATTAATCTCCGATGAGGGTTTTACGCGCGCACGCGCCGCTTGTCTCTGCGGTGAACTCATAGTTGGGAACTAAACCATTCGACTTCGTTGCAATTATCGACATCCCTTGTATGTTTCAGAAACTCCCTCATCTTATGTTTACTTTCCTTTTCTGTCAATAATATTTAATCAATGGTTGAGATTTATTAATCCCACCCGTTTATTTCTAGTTTAGGAGGACACCAGATACTTTAGGTTAAAAGTAGTGTTGTGAACTAACTGAACACGTTAAACAAAAAAATTTGTGAACAATTCAGCAAAACTTTATACTTGTTCGTTCGTTTAATAAATTAATAAACATTAACAGAGTTCACGTTCATTCATTTGTTTTCGTTAACGTCCGAAAAAGGGTTCGTTTATGCTTGTTACGCTTTTTTGTTCATAGGTCATTCATTGAATGTGTTTATTTAGTTTTAGTACCTTAACTATATATGTTTCTTATTTTAAAGTTGTTCAAAACATTGTTATGTTTATCATTTTTATATCAAATGTTTAACATTAATTGTATTAATTTATGTTATTTAGATATGTTTTATGTTTGTTGTTAATATGGTTGATTTTAATTTTTTTGAAAGAGTATATGTTCGTTTGAGTTCGTGAACACGTGTAACTCTTAATGAAAGAACACGAACAAGAATTTATGTTCATTCAGCGCTCGTGAACCGTTCGCGAACAAGTTTAATTCTTACAAAACAACACGAACAAGGAACCGTTCGTGTTCGTTTGGTTCGTTTACAACCTTAGTGAAAAAAGTTTCATTGTTTTTTTAACCGAATAACTTCTATACGCTTTAATATTTTTTAAAGAAATTAACTCATTAAATAAAAATTTTCATATATTATATTTAATATGCTAATCTAGTTTTTTGATTTTTTTTACATAGTCTATAATTTCTTGGCCCGTGATTATATACTTATTCCATGATTTATATGAGAGTATTTGGTTGTCCGTAAGTTTAAAATACCGTGGTCCTTGATTTTAACATTAGCCTGTGATTACGTGTTGTCGTTTATGCACTTGCTCATTGTATAACTTACATTTAGCACGTGGTCTCAAGTTGTCACCTGTTTATTTGCTTTATCATCCTTTTAGGAGTCTCTAAAGATCTTGTCTATCAGTTAAAAAAGAGGTTGAAATCGTCGTTTAGAACTTATTTGATATTTAAAGTTTCACGAAACGGAAGAAGGGAATAAGGTAATAACACTTATGAGACTACCCGGTGTGGAGCCGTCATGGGGCATTTCCCCCGCCCACGACGCCCCCAAAACGCCCAAACACCGCCCCGCCTAGGCGTTATAGGGGCGTTTTGGCCCACGG
>WOUH02000001.1:4001805-4011906 GCA_009936405.2 Stevia rebaudiana
AGGAATGACCCGATCAATGATCCAACCATGACTCGACCCAGTATCCGACCCATGATCAAAACCATGACCCAACTCATTACCCAACCCATGATCCGACCCATTACCCAACTCATGACCCGACCCATAACCCGACTCATGACTTGAACAATTACCCGACCCATGACTCCAACCATTATAACCCGACCTATGACCCAACCCATGACCCAAACTATAACCCGATCCATGAATTGAACCATAACCCGACCTATTACCCAACCCATAATCCAAATCATAACCCGACCATGACTCGAATCATCACCCGACCCAATCCTTGAAACACAACCCACGACCCAAACCATGACCTGACCCACAACCTAAACCACGAACCGACGCATGAGTTGAACCACGACCCGATCCATGATCCGAACAATAACCAGAACCTTGACCCGACTAATATTGTATTTCATTCATTCATTTTTTTCTTTCTACCAAACAATATGAAGTAATGATTCATTTCATTACCACTGGTAACCAAAATGACATTAGAATTGTAATGATCTATTTCATTCCCTTGTCCATTCCATTACCTCGTCCATTTCATTCCGTCGTCCATTCCATTACCCCATACCAAACAGACCCTAAGGCCAACGCCTAACATAACGAATATTACGTGGGTTAAATAAAAAAATCTATTAAATATTTACTAATAAATTTTAGTAATTATAAAATTATTCGTTAATTAAAAAAATAATTGAAATTGCTTATAAGATTATTTTAAAAGATAGAACAATAATATTATTTTTACAAAAGTTAGTTTTGTACAAATATTTATGTTCAAAAATACTCTTTTTAAAATGTGTTATTTTTAATGAGATATAGACTAGTACTCGTGTATTATATGTTGATTAAAAAACACATTAAAGATTTTGTAATTTTCAAAGAGTTCAATGTTTTAGAAAGTTTTCATATTTTATAAAACATCATATATTATAAATATTTATTTTTCAATTGTGTTTAAAGAGTATAATTCATTAATATTTAATATCATTATTTATCGATGCACCTCTGGAGTGGTCGTGATCCAGGGGCCACCTATGCCCGAATACCTCCCCTTTATTTTTGTTGCTCACCTAGCTGTGGGTGAGCCACGCATGTGAGTGGTTTTGTTTTGTTTTTTATTATTTTTCAACCAATCATAATATACTGACTCACCTTAATACCAAGCAAAAGGAAATGGTTACAATACAAAGGTGCAAAAAAAAAAAATGAGAAATATTAGAAAGATTCTTAGGCTTTGATCTCACAAATCAATGGTTAAGATTAGATGGTCTCCACTCACAACAAATAAGTAACAAATAAGTGCGAATTGGAGAAAAAAGGTAAAAGAGAAAATAGCCAACAAATTTGAAATAAATCAACTTCCACCTCTTTATTATAAACTAAAAAACTCTTACATATTTTAATTTTCTTTTTAAAAATTAGACCATAAAATAGAGAGTTTTATTATCTTTAATTTGAGTACGGTATCGATATTGTTTTTTTTTTCCGCTTTTTTTGACGTGGTCTGTATTAATAGTGTTTGGAGCGTCATTTTTTACGTAGTTAATTTTGGTCCGTATTTTTTTTTCTTTGGTCCGTCATTTTTTTGCGAACTTTTTGTTGATAAATAAATAAGTTTTAAGCACCAATCGGTATTTTTTTGCCTTTGGTCCGCCTTTTTTACCCAGTTTTGGTCCGTCAAATTATATAAAAATTGGGCGAGTGTTTTTTTTTGCGTACCTACCCTTCAGAAAATGACACGTGGTGTCTCCTGGTGCCTTCATACGCTTCTCATGTTTTTTCCTCTTTGTACGTTAATCATTCCCCAATTAAAATACACCATACTTTTTTCTCACTCAAACTCACCCAGATATTTCCACTCATACTCATCCAGGTGGGTCACAATCTCTATCTCCTGCGTGGCATACTCACTAACCTCTCACTCAACCGGACGCATCGCATATTCTAGCTTTTAGTCTGATTTGTAATAATAAGTTTTTTATCGCACATAAACCTTCGATATGTAGGTGCGGCCAACTTAACTTACGTATCCTGATGTAAACAAAAAAGAACTAGTTAAGTTGACATCAATATCCTTTCACCTAAAATTCACATGTGTTTTGTCCTGTGAAACCTTGCTATGATTTTGAGAAAGAAAACTACTTGACCCTATATGTAAATAAAGATTTGGTATAAAAGACAATTGTTATTATAATTAAGTAAGATTTGAAAATGTATACTTCATGCCATCCATTAGAAAAAATCATGATTAAATTATGAAAAAGTCAACTAGGTACTTAGGTGTTGGAATTATAATTTTCACTAAAAATAATTATATTTATATATTTTATCTTGAGATTGAAGAAAATAAATTAAGTGCATTTACACTTTGCCGGCAACATGGCTGGTATATAGTATTCCTTTAGTTATGCTTCTAATTTCAGGGGTTTTTATAATCGGCAAATTATTATATGGTTTACTGATTCATGTAACAAATACCGTGATTTAAAAAAGTTATTAATAGTATGGAAATTTACTTTGATTCTCAATATCAATCTAGTTGATATTTAAAGAATATCAAGAAATCAAACTTATCGACCAAATATTACAAAAATAATTACTTTTACTTCAATTCATGAATCAACACATCAAAACACTACTTTAGCCTTTAGGTGTAGGTTGGACGGTTTAAGTTTTTTTTTTTTTTTTTTTTTTTTTGTGATTGGCGTGTAACCATTTTTTATAAAAATGTGAGAACCCGTCTTCTGTTTACCTATTTAAGGAACCCATCAATAATATCTATTTGTAAAGTATCATCTTAAAAGAAAAATGTTCATTGAGGAACCATAAAAAAAAAGGAACTGAGAAACATTTGTGGTCCGTTGATATTTTATGTACTAAATTATTTATTTTTGTACTATATTATTATTTTTTTGTACTAGATTATTTTTTTGGACTGAAATATTTTTTTGTACTGGTTATTTTTTTAATGGATTATTTTTTTACTGTAATTTTTTTTTTATAATAAAGATAAACGGTACACAAGTGTTCCACAATTTCCTCTTGTCGGTTCTCCAATTAACTTTTCCCATCTTAAAATAGATCATTTTTATTAGCTTTTAACATAATCTTTGTACAACTTTTTTTAATACATTTGGTGAGATTCACCATAATTCTCTTTAACGAAGCTACAAGTTAAATATGACACGTGCTTACAAGTTAAGATCACTCAAGAATATATAATATGTGTGTACACGTATAATTGGGTGTGTACACATGAAGCCTACGAATGATCAAGGTTTGCAGCAGTTGAGTTTGAATGTGGGTTCAAGGTTTGTTTTTTTAAATAATTAAGTAATACTACTATTTCAATGTTGCAGGAGTAAATTACGACTATGAGTGTCAATTGTCTACAGTTGTGCGTGTGACATGTGAGAGTGGAACATGGCTATGGATGAGAATGACATATAGTCGTGTGCCTCGTAATTTAGCAATCCAGTTAATTTCTAACAAAATGAAATATCTAACACGATTGAAGGTTATTTACCTCAAGTATTCATTAAGCAATTCTATGATTATTCCATATATATTCGATGTATTATGTGATTCAAACTCATTAAATTATGGATATACGCTCCAATGGAATAATTGGGTATCGAAAAAATTAAAGCTAATTTTTTGCTTGGTGAGTAGAGCAAAAACGGTTCCAACTACTTGTGGTCTTGTGCCTTGTCTCTTCTGCAAACCTTTTAGGAAGTGGATGGATAATGCACAAAGTGGCGCAAACGTGAAACCAATATTGTCTTTTTCTGGTTAGTCGTTTTTGGAACATTCTAGAACATGGTGATATGAACATGCGTGCTTGGCTTTGCATGACTATGCACCATGACTAGTCATATTTTTAAGGTTACGTGTGGTCGACTTTATTGGATAGTTGACTAGCATTGGCGTGCATGGTCTCCTTTTCTTTTTTTTTTTCACGTTTCTTTCATATTTGCTTGAAACGCCTTTGCACTGTTAAATTAAAAAAAAAAAAAAACCTTTGAGTCATTCCAACAATAAGTATCAACAATTTAGGTTAAAATTGGGGATGCTTATATATAAAAAAACATGTAAAAATGATGGCACATCAATCTTCTTTTTTGTTGGAGATAGGATGTGAATATATGACGCATTTCAATAGTCTGAATATATGATATGTTTAAACGTCGCGAGCTCATTCACAATATTATTTCGAGACGATAGACTGTGGGTTCAGATGAGGTGGACTTCATGATTAAGGAAGTAAGAAGAACAATTGAGTATTCAGCCCTGCCCTTGGATCCATACATACATGATTTGAACTTATGGGATCCAATCGAAGTAAAAGGTGCTCGACATCTTCTGGACGCAATCAGAACGCATCTTCTGGAATATCAACGTTCCATCTGGTGTATGCGACCTATGCCACTCAGGTCGGGAAGATGCCAATATTCACCTTCTACTTACATGCAATAACTTCGCATATGGCGTTTGGGTGTAGCTAGCTTAGATCTTTGTGTAGTATTCTCAAGTACATTTGCTTTATTTCCTTTGTATTTTTTGTTTGGATCTCTAGTATCTTGCTGATTCCGTTGTTCCGTTAATAACTATTGTTTGCAATAAAAATTAAAATGCATTACATGTAAAATAAATTTAAGTTAAATATTATATTACCAGTTACTTTTTAACCAGTCATTTTTTAACTACTTTCTCATCTTATTGTTCACCTTAAGACTTCCCTTAACTTATTTTAGAAAACACACATTAACAATCATCTTGGTAACGTTGGGACATATGCCGCAGTTATATACAAAGTAACTGGTCATAAACAACTGGAAAAAACTAATGATCCAGTAAATCGATCGTAAATCTAATCATCACCAATAAGTTCTAAAATAGTCAATAGCAAATAATTTCATTTGTTAATGTGAAAAAAGTTCCGACGTTACCAAGATGCATCAGCGGTATCGACTGATTTCCCTCGACGTACAAATCCTATTTTTTTTTGTTGATAAAATCGGTCATAGCTCGCGTGGGTGAGAAATAAAGTTTATTCGTAAACCAGTTGTAAAACATCTTTACGGCTAGATTGGTTAAATACTTAAATAGCTTGTACGTATTAAAAAACTGAAGTAAGATTCAATGTATTTTTCATAATGTTATGTGTTTTAGCTTTTAATTAAACTTCTGCTTTTGCATTTTCACGTTTCCATTGTTTAAGTTTTCCAAATTTAGTTTTCCATCAATAAACGTCATTAATAGGTAAAAACCTTTTTATGCATGATTTATTTAGTTATCTCTCTTTTTTTTTTTCTTTTGAACGGCAAAAAATTCTCCAAATGACTTAACTAGTTATTTAATTGTTATATTGCATCAAAATTTAAGAAAAAACAAAAATTTTGGCATCTCATGTCTATTTTCAAGTTTTAAATTTTAAAAACCCCTTAGTTATATCAATTTTAACCATCAAAAAGCTTTTATAGTAATATTCTAAAATACTTTATATAATGTCTCACTCTTAACCATTGAAAAAATGTTAATCACTGTTTGAAATACATTTCATGCTTAGTACGATAAATTCGTGGTTTTTAAAGTTTTAATCCAAACGTATTTTTTTTTAATCTAAACGTATTCACCTAAGAAAACTATGATATATATTAGTTTGGAAAACAAACAACAAAAACTATAAAATAAGAATAAACTATAAATGTGTGTTTAAAGGAAGTTGAGGTGAAGAGGGGGCAGAATACGATTTGTCTCCCCGACGTGTGCGTGGGCTTTAATTGCATCTCACGTCCTATTAAATAAATCTGCTGTGAACTCTGACCAATATCTATATAAAATAAATAACATGCATCATTTAATTGCATAATCAATTATTCTAAGTTTGATACATTAAACTAACCACATTTAAAATAACAAAAAATGTAAAAATCGTAATGTAACATTTTGTTTTGTTTGACGAGCTGAGGGTAGTTGTGCTCTATATTCAACTTTAGGTAATGATGGTGTTTCCAAATATTTTGATAGAAAAAAGACACATAAATAAATTAATTATTATATATATTTTCTAAATATTTAAATTATATATATTCCGGCACTACTACTTTTTGCTTGTGTATGATTAATTTACATTGAACCACGTACAATTCGAACAAAATTAAATGACTTTTAGCGACTTAATTACGTACGGTAAAAGTTCATGGGATATCATAGTAATTAATTGTTACTCTAGTCATGAAAATTACAACGTTAATCAATCATGAACAGATTTTATCATCTAAAAGGTGATAAAAACCCTAAATATCATGAGTTTGTAAGATGCATATACACACAATTATACGACCATCATTACGTACGTTCTAACAATTAATTAATTAAACAATTTTATAATAGTAAGTCCGGTCTAACATTTAATCCAATTAAATCAGATAGAATATATTTATCAGGTTTTATTGTAATTAAACCTACATAATTAGAATATGTAACTATCAATATTCTTGTACATGACCTATATATATAAACATATTAGTTATGGAATTTCTATTATTCCATAAACGTTGGCAGAATTTAGAAATAACTGCAACAAAACTAATGAACGTACTCTATATAATTTCTTAATTTATATCTAAGAGCAAGAAACTACTCATTAACTATGAACATCTAGATCCAAAATTTTGTTAATAACCTTAAACGCCCACACACACACACAAAATAATTATAACCCATCTAATCAGTTTAATCATACAGTCATCATTTCATAACTGATACACAACAAAAACAAACAAAACATAAACAACTAGGGTTTCACATATTCAAGCAAAGTAACTTGATACATTATTATTAGCAATTGCACTAGTACTATAACCCGAAGTGCTAGATGGGATTCCATAAAGATGAACAGAAGACGAAGAAGACGACGAAGATGAAGATGATGAAGAAGAAGAGATGACAATGGACGGTTGTGGCGGCGGCGGTGTTGGCGGTGGTTGGATGGTTGAGAGTTGAGATGAGGCGGTTGGGGCGGCAGAAACTAAAGAAGATGCAATGATGTTAATATCATTATTGTTAGCAGCAACTTCTCTAAATTTATATCTTAATATTTCAGCTCTAACTGCATTGAGATCAGCTTGTAAATATTGAATTTGTTGTTGTAATGCTGAAATTGCACCCATGCAACCATAGATTGGATCTCTTAATCTCACGTTTGCTTCATATACCAAACTGTTTGCTGCATCTGCTCTTTGACTTTCAGGTACTTCCTAACATGCAAGATTAATTAATCAACAAAACAACGTTTAATTAGTTATAAACTTATAAACTATAAACTTTTGTAGATCTGAATTAGAATACAAGATTAATTCATATTATTGTTACACATTGATCGCGCGACAAGGGCGATATAGAAAAACAAGATTAATTAAACACATGCATTATACTTAACAGAATCGATGGAAATTATACTATGTGAAAAGATTGGTATTAATTAAGGAAACCTAAGTTGTATTTTTTTTTTTAACAAACAATCTAGTTTAATCCTAAATTGCATCATTGTTCACTATTCTTCATTTTAAATCCATTTCAAGACTCGAATCCTTAACTTTATAACAAAAATAACCCCGAAATATATGTATGATCTTTCAAGAAAACACAAGAGCTATAATATCGAAAAAGAGTTAATATAACTTTTTTTAAAAAGAAAACATGAACTTTTGAAAACACTATATTTATTAATTTTCATTTATTGAAACTTTTAGAAGGAAAACACAAAGTATATATATTTGAAAGAAAACATGAGATTTAACAATACGTTGAAAACAAAACCTAACCCTAAATGTCAACATTTGATCAAGAAATTCATGCTTCTAGATTAGTTACAAAAGAAGAAGTAATTATTATAAAAAAGTAATTAGCATATATACCATTAACAACTTAGAGACGTTGCTTGCACCAAACACTTTATGAACAGCAGCAAACTTATGTGGTTCATGAGGTGAAAAATAAGGTGCAAATGGACACTCTTCTGCACATCTTCTTCGCAACAACTTACACGCGGCGCAAGGTGTGATCGTGTTCAAACTCCCCGGTGGTGGAATCAATATCTGTCTCCTTCCCATTTGCGCAATCGTCGTGTTCGTATACGCATCGATCTCTCGTTTTATCCTTTTTCCAGGATCATCATAGTAATCCCTAGAAGAAATAATCAAGAAACCATAAAAAACAAGAAAATTGGTAGGTCAAAGTGTTTGAAATCAATCAAGCATGAGACTTTGTTGATCTTAAACTTTATGATGGTAATTAGTATCTTATATATATATATCTATGAATCTGTGAATTTGCTTACATGAAGTGAATCTACAGAGGAGATTGATCTACCTTTCTCTGGACATTCAAGAAACCTGCAAATGAAGAGAGAGAAAGAGAAGGAGAGAGACAGAGAGAGAGAGAGAGGAGAACAAGAAGAAGCATTAAGAAGAAGAGGAAATAGTGCTTTAAAGGCAAGGAAAGTAATGAATATCCACCGTATAAAAATATATAATAGTTTGAATATTTATGTTACGTCTAAGTTGGACTAGTGTTATTTTATTCAAGGTTTCGTTTAAAAGAGTTCACAAGCAACAAAAATTTTGAACAGTTTATTTGCAACATGTAAGAGTAAATATGTTTTAAATTAAAAAGTAACTTTTCGCTCTTAATAACAGATTTTTTATTAATTAAGAAACATCTTACCATCAAAATGTCTTTATGTGTTACTACCACTAGTAAATTAAGTATCAACAAACAAATATTAATTAATAGAAACTTAACACAAACAAATCAAGGATAAACAGATCAATAGTTTTTAATGAAAAGATATATATTCATATAGTCAGTAGCATACATGTTGTAATTATCGTTGGAATGTTGGATCGGTCCGCTACTATTAGAGGTACTCTTCGTTACAAAGGAAATTGTAAACCAAACGCGACACAACACGACAACTGACATGTCAGATTTTACTAATTCTTTCAAAACAACATTTTTATTATAACATTAAATACAAATTCAAACACCATTTTTATCATATATGCTTATATATTTATGTGCGTGTGTGAGAGATGTGAAAGCGGTACCTACATACTCCGATCACTTCCATCTGGAATATCGAAAGACAAACCGGACATCACCAACCGAACACCTCCTCTAATGCAACCCCATTCTTCCAATTTTTTCCTAGCTCGTCTGGATGACAATCAAACACAACATTGGTGATGGTCAATTTTTTCCTAGCTCATCTGGATGACAATCAAACACAACATTGGTGATGTTCAAGTTAGCATATTTGAAAGTCAAAACTTAGTTACTATTAAAAAATTTAAATGGTGTAATTAATAAGTTAGCATCTTTTTGTTATCGAGATTCTTTATTTATATATTTATATTTATTATATTCCTTAGAAGAAAACACAAGATAGACCTTGTATTTGTAGGTGATAGAAGTAGGTGATAGGAAACATAAGTTTAGGATAATAATTTTGGTTAGAGTGGTAAATAATCTTGTAGAATATATATATAATTTATTATTATTATAACGGATGGTGGGGAAGGAAAAAAGGCCGAAGAGATGCAGAGCGCGTGTCAAAGTCCAAAGGCCACCCACGTGCGGGTGTTGACTTTTTGGGAAAGAGTAGCTGTGAATTTGTCACACTTTGAAAATAGATACCGGTTCGATCGCCTCTCTTTTTACGATTTCTGCTTCAAAATTATTTACCTCTCGATCTACTCTACTCTTCATTTATTTGTTTTTACAATTCTCATATGCTGAATATTTTCGGTGCAAATAAGTAAGATGTAATTTAGAAGACAAAAAAGTTATAGTTTAAGAATAACGTAGGCGAGTGTGTATTAGCTAGCTTGTGAACAAAACTTAATGTGGACATCTGAAAATCGATTTCAAACTTTAATCTATGTGATTGGAAGTTGATTTCAGTCCATCTCTTCACTCTTTAGCATCGTTTCTTGATTTAATGTGTGCATTTTTAAGATGTTCATTTAGGGTTGTTAATAATATTAGTAGTAATGT
>WOUH02000001.1:4012006-4022050 GCA_009936405.2 Stevia rebaudiana
CAGCTCATGGCCAAACCTTATACTGGACATTGGGATGCCGCACTTCGTGTATTGAGGTATCTTAAGGCTACACCTGGCCTAGGGATCTTGTATTCTGATCAGGGTCATTGTCGAGTTGGGGCATTCACAGAAGATGGAGACGGACGGATATCAGGTTTCTCAGATGCAGATTGGGCAGGATGTCCTATTTCATGACGATCTACTACTGGATATTGTGTGTTTGTCGGTGGAAATCTTGTGTCCTGGAAGAGTAAGAAGCAACACACAGTTTCTAGATCTAGTGCTGAATCTGAATATCGAGCCATGGCAGATGTTACATCAGAGATGATATGGGTTCACCGTCTTCTTAGAGAACTCGGGGTTGTTTCAGATAATTTGATGCGATTATATTGTTATAACCAATCAGCTATACATATAGCCAAGAATCAAGTATTTCATGAGAGGTCGAAACATATTGAGGTTGATTGCCATCTAATTAGGGATCGAATAGAAGGAACTCAAATTGATCCCCCATCCATTCAGCCGGTTTATGTCAAGACAGAATTTCAACTTGCTGATATCTTCACAAAGCCACTACGAAAAGCACAAATCGATTTCATATGTAGCAAGTTGGGCATGATTAACATCTAAGCTCCAACTTGAGGAGGAGTGTTAATAATATTAGTAGTAATGTGTAGTAATTTGTGGTAGTGTGTAGGTGATTCTAGAAGAGGTCCTCCATGTAAATATTATTTACTTTTTGGTCCTTCTCTCACACTATAAATAGAGAGGATCTTTGTACACCATAATCACTTCAATATAATCAGATTTCACTTTACAAGGGTTTTAAGTTTTTTATTTTAAAGTTTTGAAGAACGGTTTGAGTTAGGGTTTCTTGAATTAATTAACATTGTTTTCAGATTCATGCTTGTCATCATGTTAGATGTTTAATTTTTTATTCGTGGTTTAATTGACATGTTTCATTTTAGATGAAGACAAAGGGAATAGATGGTGATTGAATTAGGGTTTCTATTCTTGTGTGATTTTGTTTTGATTTGATTTACAATGGCTTAGGCATTTTGTGTAATTGGTGGAAGATGTGTGGGGCTTGAATAAGAATAAAAATAACGATACAATATATTATGTCGTACTAAATAATACTACTAATCGTAATTATAATAAACTTGTTTTAATAATTTAGATAATTTAATTTTATTAAATCAATTAAAACTTAGAAGCTTAAAGAACTATAAAGTTAAAATGCTTTTAAGTCATTTTAGAGACCAACGATATGATAATAACAGTTTGAAAGCCATTTCCATACTTTTCATCATATTATGGGACTTGTGTAATTTATTGTTGTTGTACGTATATACTTTCATGTTTTCATCTATACTATATATTAGTAAATACTTACTAGTTACAATATGAGCTCAACAACTATTTTGCATTTATAATGACCATAATAGTTTGAGTGTTTAACTATTAATTAAAAATTAATAAAGAAATCACAAACAAAATAATAACTACCAAAAGTCCAAAAGTTAGGAAATGAGAGAGTGCCACATTGATATACCAAACCCAACATAGTGACGGACTGACGGTTAACTTGTCACAGCACACCTGTAAAACGATCATGGATCTATGCCTAAATAAAGCCCGAAGAAAGCCCAAATAAAAGGGCCCGTAAGATAACTTTAAACCAAAGACCAGCAATAGCATAATAGTCAACCCGCCTCTAAAACACATTTCAAATGCGCATACCTTGACTTACCCTCTTTCGACATTTTATATTCTCCAAAATTACACCCCAACAGTAGCTTTCCTATTCTAATTTGTAATTTTTTAATTAAATAATACTTTTTTATATTTTTATCATTATCTTTTTATCTCTCATTAGTCACAGCCACTTTAAAAAACTATTGAAATAACATCATCACCTTTTCTCTCTTTTACACCAAACTCCTCATCTTCATATTTTTTTCCTAACTTTGGGGGATGGGCAATCAAAACCCCAAATATTTCTCTCTCCCAACCACACCCTATATTATGCAGATTCTCTTCACAGAAAAATGAGGAAGCTACTGTGAATGCTTAGAGACGGATAAAATGTAGTGAAAACTCTCAAACCATATATAACCATTAGAGACGGATTTAGGGAAACAAATCATTTTTTATTACAAAATTGATTTGTAAGATACACTTAATCTTTAATATCATTCTCGTTTTTCAAAATAAAAAATATATATATAGATTTTTTTAAGTCATGGAATGTTATCAGAAAATTATGGCAATAACATTATCACAAAAATAATGAATTAAAAGGTCAAGGTAATGCAAGTAGGGTTTCTGGGTCGAAAACTAGGTCGGCGCAGTGTGCTGTCGTTGCAACCCCCAATATCTGACTAGAGTATCCCGGTCACAATTCTGCATCCGTGCCATGTTTCGTTTGACGAGTTCGTGAGTTTTGGCAGTTCGTGATCAAGTCACTAGCAAGATTATTGTCGCATCTATTATGTTGGTTTGGTTTCTTCATAAATGTCAATTAATAAACACCACATGGTTGTGATTTATCTTTATTGTTTATACTCTTGTAATTGAATACCTGATTGGAATTAGAATTTGAAACAAAGTTATTGTAACCATACGCTTCCTCCATGCAAATTTGATATGATAATTAATCAACTAATCATAAATAAAAATTGTTTTTTATTAAAAATCGGATACATAAAATCCCAACAAAAACATTATACTTTCCATATATAATAGTTAACTGTAATTAGCCAAAAATAAAACTTGTCAGATATCTATAATGCCCTAAATCAATTTCATACCTTGAATAACTTCATATTAATAACGAACTTGCCATTAACAATTTATGCCATATATCACATCAATGTTTAAAAGTGGTTTACAATTTTCATAGTTTTAATCTAAAATAATGATTTTCTAGTTTATCTCACGTTTTATTTATTTGACATTTAAATATTTTGTATAAATCACTTGTTTTCTAATTTTTTTTTTTAATTTGATAGTGGATACTTCGCATTAATTATATATATATATTATTGGTTTAATTATTATTTTTAATCGAGTACGAATTCGATTTTTTTATCGAATTCAAACTCAATTTGAAAATTCCCAATTCGATTCGAATTATCTTATATCGAATTCGAATCCAATATTAAAATTTGAAGATTCGACTGGTTCGATCGATTAACTTGAATTCGATGCGATGAACACCATAGACTACTATATCAACCTCCAAAAATATGTTCCAAACGTTTAAAAACGTATCACACCATGACCATGTACGATTCTTTACATTCATTGTGTTGAGTCGTAGCTACAAATTAAGTCCCTTAATTAACGGTATAACATTCACATACATAATCTATACACGTTAAACAGTAAGTACCCGAATTAAGTCTCAAATCACATGCCGTTTACATTTTTAGCATCAAGATCATAATAAACAAACCCTTGCCAAAAAACATTTAAATTGATTCATATATTCCAATAATCTTATGTCAAACAACACCATCAAATGTATTACAAACCAATCACACAGTCACACGTATAGATAATTGCATATATCGACATGGCACACAAACTCATTTTTTTGCATTTGTTACTTGTTTCGAGTATAGAATTAACAAAAAACCGTTATAAACCTATAACACCACATGCAAGCCTAAAGTTACAAACCAGCCCAATATTAACCCGACACATCAACTCATGAGTAATGACTTAATTTTACGGGCTAATTACATTCTTTCGATCTGGGCTAAGTGGGCTTTGGGGTTGAAGTACGCCTGAAATGGAAACAAAGAGTAGAAACCGGTGACCCGAATCCATGTTGATCTTTGAATGATTTTCTTTGGTTTTGTCTGTTGTTGCTGGGGGTATAGAGAGATGATGCAGAATCCGAATAAGATGAATGTGAAAACAAAGATGATAATTCAGATGAAGCTGGTGAAATAGGAGAATTATGGTTTTTCCAAATGGAAATTTTCATCTTAGGGAAGATAGCATGAAGAATACCTCCTTTTGGTTTTGAAAAACTTTTGTTAGGTGTTCTTGGAGGATTGAAGAGAAAAGATGGTGGCGGTGTTAGTGGCGGCAATGGGTTTTCATGAAACCGAACTCTAGGTGTACCTGGTCGCGATTCCCATTTGAATGGGACTGCAACTGGTGCATCACCGTAGTACACCTCTACAACACAGAGGGGTACTGACATCTCACTTGATAAACGTCTTGAACTTACACGGAACCGACTGTCTTCTTTCGTTTGAATGCTCATTGATGTAAGAATGGAATTACTCAAAAGTATTTCAAAATTCAAGACCCTACCCAAGAAAGAAGCTTTTTGGATCTTATTTATATTTTATATTGAAAATGGGAGTTGAATGTAGGGTTAAATTTATAAAAAGAAGCAAGATAAAGAAAGGGTACCTACAATCTTGAAGTTATTAATGACAAATGCATGTTATAGATCGACATGTGAGAGCGGTATTATAGTAAGAATTACAAATTGTTAAATGATGGTGCATGTGAAAGTCAGCTGAGAAGGAATTTTCTAATGTGCAAGAACAAGCCCTTTAGGGTTAGTATTGGTTACAATTTAAAAATCAAGATTTGTCATTAAAGCAATATAGCACTCAGTCAAATCTCTATTTTCTAAGAAATATGTCTTGTATAATAGACTATTTTGGCAAATTACACCAATCATTTTGAATATATTTCATACCGGTAAATTACATTCAAATATTTTCTTGTCAGGATTTGAACCATGATCTCTCATTTCTAAAAGGCAAGTCTTTATCATGTAAGCTAGTTTTACATTAAAATACTTTCTTTTACATAAATTTTCATTTTTCACTTTTCCATAAAAAAATGATTTGTTAAATTAATTTATTACACCCACAAAATTTAAGGTAATATACTAATATATAACCACATGACGTGCACATGGACATAATGACGCTATTTTCGGTTTAAGGCTAACATGCTAGCTACCATCTGATCGGTTGCTTGAAAGTTTCATTGTGATATGTTAGCTTAATTCCCATGTTCTAATCTTATAAGTATATATACGTAGTTAAAGGGTTACCTGTGTATAAATTTTGGTTACTCGTTATTTTCCAGGTAATTTTACTAGATCAATTGCTTCTTTTCCCATCAAAAGTCAACGTAATGCTTATAAATGTTAATGAAAAGTCAACATGAAGTACACAATTGTCACCTGATTTGATTCTTCAACATCCATGTAGCCAATATCAACGAAAAAGGGTTTACCTCTAGTGACAGTATATTAGGACTTCACATTGTTAATCAATCGTTTTCCTTGCATCATGACATGTGATACAAAGTATAACTTTAACTAGCTTGTTAGTTATATCTTCATATGTAAGAAAGATTTGGGTGATCACTGTATCATCATGACTCATACAGTCATATCGACAGCGGATGCAATTAATAATTGGTAGTTAACAAGAGGAAATACATTAATTGTGGTAACATATTATAATCAAATAATAATAAGAAGAAGATCGAAGAATACAACAGACAAACTACCAATGGATAGACTAATAAAACTGTTGAGTGGTCTTTTTCTTCTAGTATAACCTAAATACATTTTTATGCATTTATCACTTAAAATAAGTAAAAATGAGTGAGATCTTTTTCTAAGTATATAATTTGTTCTCGTTTATTATAACAATTTTTATACACTAGAAAATAAGCAATTTGAATTTAGAAGGTCATTATACTTATTGTGTTTATTTACCTAAACGTGTAGATAAATAATATATTATTATATATTTATAATTTTGTTGGATATTTTAGTGTAATTAAAGATTGTGTGTAACATTCAAATAGGAGTGAACACTTCTTTAAATGTTATCGGGACTAAGGGTGGGAGGAGTCGTCCCACTCCTCTCCACCTTTCCCCGCTTCCACCTCATCGCCACGTCAGATTTTTCCAATTTTTTTTTCACTTTTCCCCATTTTACCCGGTGTTGTCCCACTTTTCTCCACCTCTCCCCACTTTCCCAATTACCCCTTCAATCTTTCTCCTCTTCTTCAGTGATACATGGTGGCTGCACCCCGTAAATTCCCGAGCCGGTTTCGGGGGACGGTATTCCCGACCGGCCCCGAATGAGAGTTTCTTTTCCCCGGGTACCACACCGCATACACTAACATGGGTTCAGGGGCAGCACCCCCGAGAAAGCGGGGTCCAAGGGCCAGAGCCCCTGGCTGGGTCGAGTTGCCCTAGCAGTTATATGAATTCCGTTTTGTTTACGATGGTCGATCAAAAACAAAAAATCATCGAATTTTCTTTGCGATATTGAGAAGTACGCAAACCAAAAATTTCACAAAATCTTGATTTCGAATTTTGATTTTATCCGATTAAATCATTGGTATACACTCAAATTTATTTGATCTAATAGTGATTCTACACGACTTCATATTCATCCGGTTTGAAATTTCGTAACAACTTCTATATTTATGCTAATATTTTATAGTGACTTGTCCGTTGAAAGTTTGGTGTTATTTGCAAAATATAGAGTAGTTCACTAGTTTGTATGCTTTCTTTTGTAAAGTTGTATATTTATAACATGCATTGTATTATTTTGATTATAGATATTACTTGGTATCGTTCTTAGAAGACTGAACGTTTGCGACTAAAATTAAAACCGATCGAGCAGTTGCAAATAAAAAAATTCCTAATTTGTAATTGCATACATAGTTGTTTTTTTTTTTTTGTGACTGTAATTCATGCTAAAAATTCCCAATTTTCTAGTAATATATCTTGTGAGGAAAACAATTTCATATTTTTGTACTTTTTATATCTTTCTTTTTTTAATTAATTTTGTAATTATCCAAACTTTAGCCATTCGACTATTCGAGCAACTAAAGTAGCAAGATATCGGTTTTTCAATGGTCTTGTGGTGGAGCGAAACGTTTAATAGCTCGAATTTATACCATCGAATAAAACATTTTATATTTGACTTGACTTGTTTCGAACAAAACTTATGTAGAAACGTAGCCTTGCGATGTGATTGCGGCAAACCGTGGAGTAAATTTAATTTATCTTGTTTTCTCCTCATGAAGACATTATATTTAACCAACCACTTTTTAAAAAATTTACGTCAAAACGTAGACCAACTAAAATACGCATAAAATAAACAAAAAAAAATGTATTATAATTAACCCAAGTCCCTTTCGTGAAAAATTAACGTCGTTACATAGATATATAAATCGACTTTATACCGTCTGGTACATAAAAATAAGCATGTAAAAATCAATTATTTAAGTTAAAGAACGAAAGGGGTCAATTTAAACTTTAAAACTCGAATGATTCAAAACGATTTTTGACAAATTTTTAGCAACTCAAAGGGGTGAAAGTATCAACTCAGAAAATCGAGTGGGTAAAAAACATTTTGCAAAGTTTTTATAAAGATAAGAAGATAAATTGTCAAAGACTGAAAGCTAAAGATTATTTTTTTAATGTTAAGGAACGAAAGAGATAATTCAAACTTAGAAAACTGAATAATTAAAATGGTGTTTTACGAAGTTTTTAACAACTTAAGCTGATGAAAATATGAAACTAAAAAGTTAAGCTAGAGGGGTAAAATATGCATTTTACAAAGATTGTATGAATTTACAAAATAAAATATTAAAAGTTGAAAGTTAGGGGTTGAAACTGCAAACTAAGAGTTAACTGGATCTAATAGTCTAATACATATGTGGTAGATTGATAATTGATAGAAGTCGAAAAAACAATATAATTTATGCGATATCTTAGTTTATTGAAATTCGTTTAATCAGTTTTTGTACCAAATAATATGGAATGAAATTACACATTCGAAACATCTATTTCACACAAATGATCTTAACAATGCCAAATGAAATTCAATTTAGAGAAAACTGAAAACTATACAAAACGAAAGGTCACTTTGCTGGATTGATGCGAGATACAATATAATTAATGCGAGATCTTAGTGTATTAAAATACGTTTAATCAGTTTTTTTGTCTCTTATTTTGAAGATTATTGTCGGGTGACAACTCCAAAGAATTAGTAAGTTGTTAACCTACAACACACAATGATTTATATAAATAGAAATCTAGTTTTGTATACTCAATAAAGATTCAATATTGACTAAATAAAAATGATTAGTTTTTTTTTAACGTTATCAGATGAACCAAGCTTATGTGTCCATCTATTTCAGGAGGGAAAAACCCTAAGGAAAACCCCTTGTCTCGCTCTAGGCAAGACTTGAACTAGTAGTAACCTCTAAAAAACAAGCCCCAAGCCCACCTCACTTGAACCGTTTGGACTAAGGACCATAGGTAAATAAAATGATTGGTGGGGGACTTTAATAAATAAAAAATTTGTATGAGGTAATCGAATGAACGAACGAATAAAATGAACAAGGTAATGGCATTACCAAGGGAATGAAATAGATTATTATCATTTCATTATCTTGTCTGGTTTACAGTGGTAATGAAATAAATCATCAGTTCAAGTTGTTTGGTAGACACGAAAATATGAAGTTAGATCATGATTTTAGGCATTATTTGAATCATGGATTGGGTCGTGAGTTGGGTCATGTTTTGGGTCGTGGGTTGTATGTCGACTCATGGTTGGGGCATGTGTCGAGTTATGTGTGTTAGCTCGTGGATCGGGTCACCTTTCTGGTTATTATTTGGATCATGGGTCGGGTTGTGGGAGGGTCATGGTTTGAGTTGTGGGTCGGGCATATTTTGACCGATGGGTTTGATCATGGGTCGGGTTATTTGTTCAGCTCAGGAAATGTGGGGTCATGGTTTGGGCGATTTAAGTTGTGGATCGCTTCATGTGACGGCTCATGGTTCAGGTCATGGGTTATGCGTGGTTTGGATCATGGGTCAGGAGGTCATGTGTCGGGTCATGATTTGAGTCATGAGTCGGGTTATAGTTTGAGTCATCGGTTGGGTCATTGTTTGGATCATGGGCTGGGTAATGGGTCGAGTCATAGGTTGGGTCATGGTTTCTATCATTAGTCGGGTAATTGGTCGGGTCATGGGCTGAATCACCGACTCATTCTACCTAGAAAAGAAATGAAAAAAACACTATTCTCCAAAGGATCGAAAATCATTAAAAGAGAAGGGATCACATTCCTTATGCATTAAGAATCACTTCATTCCTAAGTGTAATCAAACAAAAAAAAACTTCATTCCGCTGTAATAACTCATTCCAATCCAACTTACATTCATCCACACAAACGCTAACTGTGGTTATCTCTCGATATGTTTTGATCTTAGTATGCCAGTTACAATGATGAAAGTATTAGTTATAATTTAACACATATCATTCAACATGTTTAACTTGATTGTGTGATCATATAACAAGATTGAATTCATAAACGAATCCAAACCAATATTTGTTCATTTTATCAAGAAAAATTCGTATATGAATTTTAAAACCTGAAGAACTTTATAAGAATAATTAACAAAATCATCACGTTTATTAACAGATGTTCTGGATTTAAAATCAATCAAACACATGAATAAATTATTTAAAAAAATCTCATTATTATTAATTATTTCACATACCGGTTAAATCAAATCAAATAAAATGCACTCTAGTCTTGAAACTAGAATTGATTAGCCAACCACGCTAAATCAATCAAAACATAAAATAAAAATAAAAATAAACTCCAAATGTTACTTTGCTACTCGTTTACACGTTGATGTGATGATTGAGCAAACGATATATTTGTAAATGCCCCCAAAACGGCACGGGGATGGCTCCCATACAAACACTATATATTGTAAAAACCGTGAGAACAATTATAGAGCGTTGATTTAATTATACAGTGGTTAAGATTGATGCCACATAAGCAATTGACAATTTATACTACTAATCGATCAGATTGATGGGTAATTTAGTCATTGGTGCCTTTTTAACCGCCGTCTTCCTGATTAGTCGCCATTTTCATCTCTAAGGGTGGACGGAGTCGGCTTCGGCAAAGGGGATCGGCAAGTGTTGCCGAGCGGCAACACCGCCGCCATCACCT
>WOUH02000001.1:4022150-4040342 GCA_009936405.2 Stevia rebaudiana
GGTTCGGGTTGACGGGGCGTTGGTTACGGTTTCGGTTTGTAGGAGTGTTTTGATTAGGATCCATTGTGGAGAGAAAATTTATAAAAACTTGTAAAAGTTTTATAAAAATAGAGAGAGTAGAAAGAGTGAGGGTGAGAATTGAGTTTGAGATGAGTGGTATTTATATAAAAAGTAAAAAAAAAAAGTTTTTTTCTTTAATTTAAATGACCCAACGGTCATTTCTTTAATCACCCAACGGCTATTTTTTTCTCCTTGACGGCGTCACCACGACGACGGCGTCGTCCATAACGCCCCCATAATGCGGGGGTGAGGCGGTGTTTGGGGCGTCACCGGGCGTCGTCGAAGGGCAAAACGCCCCCTACGACGCGTACACCGAATGGTTTGAGAAAACACCTTTTTGAAGATAAATTGTCATTTCATTCAACGAAATAACTTTTAGGTGTTATGTTGGAACTTACAACTGTCACTTCAAGTCTACCTTTGGGCCCAATTAAGCTTCTAGATTGGACCATGGTTAATCATCTTTGTGGCTTTGTGTTTTGTTTCTTTATTCATGGACTAATTATTCTTTTTTCTAATAGCGAAATTGGGGTTCAACAACATGACTCTTTATAGCTCACTGCTCGAATTTAATCTCACGTGTTGTGAGCACAGATAATTACCAACACACTGTAGACGAAACTGTGAGTGAGTGCGAGATTCTATCAGGAGGTTGTTCACTTTAAAAACACATTTGCATTTGAGGTTTGGGCTTTGAAGTTATAAACCACACTTGGACTGTTAGACAGTTGGACTTGGGCCGTCTTGTTGTTATGTTTGATGGTATTACTATTGCCTAAACTTTGGGTATTGGGCCCAACTTATAAAAAATAATTCAAATTTTTTTTTTAAACCAAATATAATCTTTTTAAACTCTTTAGTTGAAGCTATTTAAGTTTACTAACGTTAACTGTAAAAGATATCTGAAACAGCTAAATAGACGTCGTTTTTTTTTATACTTTTTAGTTGACTGTAGTTTCATTATTTTTTAAACACAAATAACTTATATGTAATTTATAGTTTGTTGTTACTATATCATAAAATCAAGAATTTAAATCTCTTAAAATCAAGTGTAAATGACGTATTTAATAAGATTGATGCATTGTGCGACCAGAACTGTCTGCCTTATCGTCCAAGTTGTCTACGGATCTCTTCACCTTTACCCTTTGACCATTTTTACGATGCATGCAAACCCAACTACACGATTACACAACTACGGTTGTTCGAATAGCTTGTTATTTTATTTTCACCAACTAAGTTTTCTGGTTGATCGCTAAATCGTGTTTAACAAACAATCAAACATGATGTCAAATCACCGATCATGATATCTCCTTCACGATTTATGGATTTCCTGCTACTACATCGTCAATAGTTCCTTTTCTTTGCTTACTCTTTCGATCATGTGACTCTCGTCTTCTGCTACACCGTCTTTCTAATATCGAATGATCCACCGCGAGGTTTGTAACACTAATATGCTCCTTCTTTGATTTAGGGCCAACTCGTTGAGCCATGAGCGAGATTGAGATGTGTCCACATTGAGTTCGAGCTCAAGTTTTCGGTTGTGGAGAAGATTTCAAGCCTAAATTAGATGGATTGTATATCATCGACCTTGTGCCAAGCTAGCTATGCTTTGTGTCTACGCAGTGTTGGAATAACAATAATTTAATTGTGAAATTATAATCTCAAGTTTTTTTTATAATGACAAAAGTACAATAACATGTATTAGTGGTTGTCTAGGGAGAAATTATGTTGAATCATTAAGAGGTGTGACTGATTAAGAGATGTTTCGTAAAACTTACTCATCAGGAGGTGTAACCAAACAACCCTTACCTCTTACCGATTCAGCAGTAGCCTCTTAACATAATCATTAAAAGACTATCAAACAATCCTCTAGTACGATCGTTAACAGAATATAATTGTATACCACATTAATGACAATTACACACTTAAGTTATTGTAAGTGTAAAAATCATCGAAGTAATAATCAAATAGTCTACAAAGAAAATATCCATGTAGTATAAAGATCAAAGCCATCATTAATTAAATCTCTTGAAACCGACAATGCGGGTCAATGTCAAAACCGACACTAAGAAAGGTCAAGCCAAAGACAACTGTATGAATATTATAAAACCCAAGTTATTTTTACAAAATATTTTAAAAAACAAAATGATTGATTTATATAAAATAAAACGTCTATAAAAATCCTTACAGAAAGATATACAAAATTTAAATGGATGCAATTATCAAGTATTCAAGTTGGTGGCTTCTTATATTGCAAGATCCTTACAAAGCTTGCATGGGAAAGAGCAAATTTTTATGAAGGGAAAATATTATTATGCTAAGGGTTAACATTAACATAATTGTTACTAGCTTACACTAGATTATTATGTTTCAAAGCCCAGAGGGTCATTATATAAGGTTTAAATCATATGCTTAAAACTGAAAATGACATTATAATAAGAACTAAGAAGTGTGACAACCTCCAAAGTTCACAGATCAAACAAAAAACTGTTCAATACTTCAATGCATCGACATTTGAGAGACCGAGCCCCAACCGAATTACAAAGAAGATCTTTTCACGGTTTCACCAATAGTCTTAGAATTCCATTGATTTATAATATTCAAACTTATATTAAAACAAACCCACCCTAAAGAACTAAAGTCGTTGATAACCATCAATATCATTCACGACCTTCCAATCTTCAACCGTCCCTCTCACGGTCACATTAGACTATTTGAAGTCGAGTATTAGTTAATACTAATTTCATAGGATGCCATTTTGGATGGTATTTTAGTCAAATGTATGTTTATAGCTTTATTGTCCTTATGACACGCTAATACTTTAGGAACATCGTTCTCAAAACAAATATAAATACTTTATTAATATTATATTTGAATTAAAAATACAAACTTAAGATCAAGCAGAATTACAACTATTAACACAGAAAGTATAATCGAGTGAGTGATGGCTGCGGAGTTCTGTTCAACAGAGGTCCCATAAAACATATTTCGGGTCACCCAAGTGAAACTCCGTCTATCTCCTAGGGTATAACAACCCACAACATGAGTATTGCCTGAAAAATATGAGTACCCGATATTATACTTAAAATAAGAGCTTAGATCAGATCGATTATCAGAAAGAGAGTTTAGTAGTTGTGAGTTTTTGGTGTGTTGAAACAAAGCACCCACATTTCAATGTGAGCACATGAAACAACATATTGAATGCTCACAACCGCTAGAATTCAAACAACTAGGTGAAACTGGTTGTTTAATGCCTGACCTGTTTCAAACGAATTAAAGTTGCAAGATATGAAACAGTCTTGAGTGAGTTACTGAACCTTGATGTGTCAGCCCGAACCGAGCTTGGTCCCAGTCGCGGACGCGTTTGCTTGGTTCATGTTGGGTGCTTCGCACCCTCCTAACTGCCATTGGGTGTGACTTGTTTCATAAAAAAAAAAAATTCTACTTAACTCCAACTTATAAACCAACAAAAGGTTTATCATTTAATTGGGATTAAGCTCATTAATCACAATACTTAATTTCTAATCACACACTTTTGAGCATCGATATCTAATTCATCATAGCTTCGTTTTGGTCTCGATTTGATTCGTTTTAATCCTTACATATCGTATATTATAAACCTGTTCGAAATAATTTAAATTGTAACACATACAATTAATTATTTTGGTTTGTAGTTGTTCTTTTTGAGCCCTCCTTTGTAAAGTATCGTACTTTGTCGCATAGCGATTAGTCGACGTAGTGTCATTGAACCAATCCATTTTGGCGTAAACTTAACGTTATTACATTTCACACAGTACCCTTCCTTTTCTGAACCAATCCATTTTGGCGTGTACGTTATTCATTCCAAACAACCCCACTTCTCCCTCACATAGGTGATTTTACCCAAATTATTAAAAGTCGTATGCTTATCATCATTTGATATCACTTATTTATATACCATTAGTTCAAATTTAAGTGCCTATATGAGTGTCTAGGTACTTTCAAGAGGATTTACAATATGTTATTCATGTCTCTTTTGTGCTACGGATATAGTTACTCTTATCACTTTGTGTTATTAGTGGTTTATTGTTTATATTGCTAACATTATATATACACATATATACACACACTTCAAGTGAAGGTCTCAATGAAGCAACGTTTCTATTATTCGAAAGTCGAAAAAGAGAAAATATTTTTCTCTATGATATCCTCTCAATACTCTATTTATAATTTTGCTTTAAATGCTTGATACACATATTTTGTTTATGTGCATAGGAATGAAGAAAGATCAAATGATATAAAAGTATATATTAGTGTAAGTGATAGAGCTGGCTTCGAGATCAGCGGTCTCCTAAATAAACTGAACAAATAACAATATTGCAAACGTAAATTTTTCTCAAATCTTCTCTACCTTTTTCATTGAATTAAAAGATGCTCAAATACAATTCATGTAAACACAAAAGAAGGAAAACATGGGATCATGCGAAAGACTTGTAGTACGTGGAAAACTGGAAACATAAAAAATAAAACAAATAATGCATGTAAATTAAAACATGTTTGGAAACTAGAAATGTGGCAGGGGTGTTGTTGCATAGTAAACGTGGGTTTAATGGATCATGGTGGATAGTTCGTGACTCTGTAAGTCCGTATTAGTAAGCCTTTGAAGTAAAAATTGTATGTCTAATACAAGTTATCGAAAATAGAAAAAGGGTAAGAATTAGGTTGGAGGGACAAAATCATAAGGTACTACGGTGTTGGTTTACTTGAGTTCATGGGTTCGCCCCATCGAACATGGATTAGGTGTAATAATTTACAGTTAAAAAAGATGAAATGAGAGGTCTCAGATTATGAAAAGCTGATCTTTTTGTGTCATGAGTCATGACGAGGCCAGATGACCTTGTATTCCTGTTAAAAAAAAAGATAGAAATTCTTTTTGAAACTATGGGAACGTTAACTTGTAAAAAGATAAAAATTTTAATTAAAAGTTTCTATAACCAAGCAATGATGAAATGCCGCGTGCATACTCAATGAATTTAAACACTTAAAAAAAAGCGTTGAAAAAAGAAAGTAACGAACAGCGAACACCCCGCTGTATATTGCCACTTGCAAGACACAGACCACACAATATTTCTAAAATTCAAACCTAAATTGTCCAAATTAGTCTCCCCAACAAAAATTAATCAAATATTCAAATTAGAAAACCCCCCAAACCAGCTCCGATCATCGTCAATCTTCCCGTATTTCTATTGAACAATCACCACCAACTCCGATTCGATCTCCGGTATCGTTCCGTCGATGCCAGAGGTCGCCGATTTCACTCCAGGTATGGCGATTTCGCCGGCAAATTCATTGTTTGGTAAGTATGAGGTCGGAAGACTCCTTGGATGCGGTGCTTTCGCGAAGGTGTATTACGCCAGAGACATTAACACCGGCCGGAGCGTCGCCGTGAAAGTCATCAACAAGCATAAGATCTCGCACAACGCGCATCTTGTGTCGAACGTGAAGCGTGAGATCGATATCATGCGCCGGTTACGGCATCCGAACATCGTGAAATTGTATGAGGTTATGGCGACGAAAACGAAGATATATTTCGTGATGGAGTTTGTGAAAGGAGGTGAGTTGTTCGCGAAAGTCGCAAAAGGTCGGTTATCGGAATCACACAGCAGGAAGTACTTTCAGCAATTGATTTCCGCGATCGGATATTGTCATTCCCGTGGTGTTTATCACAGAGATTTGAAACCGGAGAATCTTCTGATCGACGAGAACGGAGATCTGAAGGTTTCTGATTTCGGATTGAGTGCTGTTACAGGTCAGATCCGAGCCGATGGATTGTTGCACACGTTATGTGGAACGCCCTCGTACGTCGCACCGGAGATTTTAACGAAGAGAGGATACGACGGAGCGAAGGCGGATATCTGGTCATGCGGTATCATCCTGTTCGTGATGAACGCTGCTTTCCTACCGTTTAACGATTCGAATCTCATGATGATGTATAAAAAGATCTACAAAGGCGAGTATCGGTGCCCTAGATGGATGTCAACGGAGCTCCGGCGGTTAATATCTCGTCTGCTGGACACAAAACCGGACAGGAGGATCACCGTCGATGAGATCAAAACCGATCCGTGGTTCAGAAAAGGATACACTGAACCGACTGAAGATCAAGAAACCGTCACGAACCCGAAACAAGATAAATCAACGGCGTTAAACGCATTCGATATAATATCATTTTCCACCGGTTTAAACCTAACGCCTTTGTTTTCCGACACAAGCAATTCGCCGGGAAAAAGCGAACGGCTGGTTGTCTCCGAGTCGCCGGAGAATGTGATCAAGAAAGTTGAGGAGATCGTGAAGGATACAGAAGTTAAAACCAAAAGACAAAAGGATTGCTGTGTAGATTTGATCGGCCGGAATGGTAAGGATGTGATCGGAATTGAGGTTTTCAGATTGACGGAAAACTTAGTGGTGGTGGAGGTTCAAAGCAGCGGCGGAAGTACAGATTTCTACGATGAATTGTGGAATAACAAAATTAGGTCGGAGTTGCTTGAACGACGGGATTTACCGGTACCGGAGATCTAGTGACTCGCCGACTGGGCACGTGTCCGGTGTATGTACATGACAATTTAAGTACATAATTTTTTGACATGTTTGTTTTTTTACATGAAGTTATTTACGGGAAATTTTTGAGGAAAAAAAAACGGATTGTTCAAAATAGGAGTGTATGAGTTTGTACATAATATGTAACTTGCCTTGTAAATCATTGGGGGCAATTGTAAGTTTGATTGTGTTGTAAAATGAAGCAAGTTTTTATTTACCGCTTGAGAACAAGAGAAAATATGAGATTGTTAATTCGCATTGTGTTTTAGCATATAAAGATGGTTAAAGATTATATTATACTTTGGTAAAATTAAGTTTAAATGATTTGTTCTGTTTATACGACTCCTTTGAGCTTAGATTATCTTAAATTATCTGTTTTTTTTTTAAATCTTAAATCGGAGATCCAGTTGTATATATGTCGGATTAATTGTTCACTAGTTTGCTTTGATTTAGACTTTGTAATCTTGGTTTTAAATTGTGTGATGCGTTGCTTTAGACTTAAAATGTGATGTGTGATGTATCAATATGTGATGTGCTCTTTATATAAAAAAATATCAGTTATACATAACAACTTATGAAGACATACCTTAACTAACAGGCTCATGTAATAAAAGACTAAATCGAATCTTGTTGATTATTCTTAATGAATCGAGTGAAGTAGAGAAGTCGTGAAGATTTGCTTCTGATTTGAAGAGCAAATTTGTTGTTTGGAAGCGCTTGCTAGGCAACTTTTTGATAAAATTTGACACCTTTAAGCTGACCTATTTTACCATAACTTACTGCTAATTCTAAAAATTTGTCCCAAAAATTTTATCGTTCATTCCAAAGATTTGACCCAGTGAAAATAAATAAACGCAATGCACTAAGTTTCACGCATCTCATGACCACCGAAAATTGCGAGTTTTCCACATTATCACCACAATATGAAACGCAACGCATCATAGGTGATGCATTAGAGAGGCCGCAACGGGTGCAACACACAATATGCACGCAATAAACGCACAATTTTAGACCACGTGTGTGATATGTTTCAATCATTATATATACGTCAATGGATTAATAAATCATGTGATATTCATTAGTTGAATCTGATTTGAAAGTTCGGTTTCTTAATTATGGAACTATGGAAGTGAGTTAGAATTCGAACTGAATTCTGCATTCGGTTCATGAATAGAATTTGAATTTATGATTTTCGAACCGGTTCAGAACGAATATTCGAGTTTACAAATTATATATATAATATGATCTGATCTTATTTATGAAAATACACATATTTTCTTCTTATTATATATTAAGCATTTATTTTTTTTATTTGTTTCTTTTTATATTTAGGGTTTTTCAAATCAGTGAAATTTTAATTCGTATCAAATTTTCAAATACATATTTGAGTTTGGTTTCAAAGAAGCAAATTTGAATATCCTGAATAACTCAAGATTTTTTAAATAAATATAGATATTTGCTCTATAAATCTTTCAGTTGTGACACTTTTTGCCGTTCAAAAAAGAAAAAGAAAAAACACTTTTGATAGGTTTGTCGTTACCATCATCATGTATCCATGTGGTCTTTGACTTGGCTTCAATGAACCTAACAAATGGAGCATCTTTTTAATGGCTTTATGTTGATAGCGACATAGGTTCAACAAAACCAAATTAGTCTACCAAGGTTGACACGTGGTAATCTTTTATGGTATTCATAAGTTCCCATCAGACGCGTTCTGTAAATTACAAGAATAGCATGTGAACAAACGTAAGCAATGATAAACATATTAACAATGACATCTATCCAACATTTGCACCTTTTGTCCCGGTGTCACATTCTACGCTCAAAGGGTCAAAACAACACGTTTGCAAACCAGGTGTTCATTTGTCTGGTTTTAAAAAAATTTATAACCAAACTGTTAATTACGATTTTAGAAAAAACGCAAACCAAGCCAGTCGAGTTGGTACGATCGATCAAACATGTCGGTTTTTTTACGTATTGAAGGTTTGATATTGTCGGTTTACCGATTACCGAAAACAACATATACAGTTTTGCATTTTGTTTTCTATTTAGCTTTGTATTTTGTATTCTATTTAGCCTGATCCGACACTTTTAGTGTAAAAATAGTTGCATTACTAAAAAACTTATTATGGGGAAGGGGAACATGCGCATAGTGGGGTGCGGGTAGTTGAGGGTATGCACATAGGGACAACACTTATAATTATACGCTACAATAAACAATACACACATACACACAAAGTACGTAAAAGAAACTTATAATTATCATATGTATTTGTCATAAGTTTGATTCTAACTAAAAATATAAAACAGGTACACAATTGTTCCTTTTTTAGCATAAACCATTTCGTGTTGAAATCAACTTTGTGGAGGAAATGGTCGGGTTTAAATGTTGGAGGCTTCGAGTTAAACTGAGTTAAACCGGTTTCACTGTATAAGGTTATGAACTGATCTCAACCTCATGGTTCAATTCGGGTTGAAATCAGTTTAATCGAACTCGGGTTTGAACATTGGGTCGGGTCAGGTTAGACCGTTAGTTTTGGTAATCAGACTGGTTTTATCCCACTTTAGAAGCTTGCTTTTTGGGCCAAATATTGATCAGCGGCCCAAATCATTCATACGAACCATCACGCAGCCCAACAACAATACTGGAGGGCAACAAATTACAGTGTTCTTACGAGAGAGCTGAAGAAACGAAATTGAATTGGCGGCAACACAATCGAAGATGCAATTAGGGTTGATGAATTAATCTTCTGTATGCAGTAATCACAAAGAAGACGAAAGGTAATCGAGTAACATTGGAAACTTAGGTTAGAGAACCTGTAATAAGTCTCTGCTTTCTCTTCGATTCTATTCATTCGTTACTTGAATGATTTTAGTAAACTGAAAAATCGTTGTTTGTTAACTTTTATATTTTGGTTGTTAATTTGTGAAGCAGTGAAGAATGTATGAAGATACGAGATTGAAGCATAGTAATCTTAAGAAAAGAGCAAAAGTCGCCATCCGGAAACCTGTCAGCTCGTTTAGGGATAGATTTAAAACCCTAGATTCTAAGAAGAAGGGGATTTCAGGGAATTATGTGAGAAGTCAAAGTAGAAGGAGTAAAACTGATGACATTTCCCCTAAATTTGAAGATGGATTTCATAATAGAAGAAATGATAGTGTCAAATTTAGAAATGAAAAAAGAATTGATGGTGATGATAGTAGGATAAGGGGTAAAAAATCAAATTTTAGAGGTAAAAGAGTAGGGGATATAAGTGGGAATGAAAGTAATGATTTTGGAGTTAAAAAGAAGAGAATTTATGTTAGTGATGCAGGAATTAAAGTTCTTAACAATGGATCTATTTTAAAAAATAGATTGTTTATTAAACGGGAATCACAGGATGCAGGAGGTGATAGAAGAAAGAAAAGTGAAAATGGTGAAAAGAGGAATGTTTTTTTGAGGAAAAATGAAGATGCGAAAAATGAAATTAGCAAACAGTTAATTAGTCCTGCAGAGGAAAGTAAATTTGGATTGAAGAAATTGAAAATCAAGAAGAATGTATCTGATGATTCATTGGCAGTTTTTGATCGACCAAAGAGGAAGAGGCGGTTATTCCGGATCGAATATCCACACGACACTGCAAATAAGCGGTTTGATGATACGCCTACAATTGGTCAGTTTGACTTCATGAATTTTATCATGTATGTATTTATATTTTCATTTTATAGAATGTTTCATTTTAAAATGTTTGAATATCCATATGTTTTCTTTTTAATTCCAGTTCTTACTTCTGAATTAACCATCTTGTGTATATACTTTAGGGATGATGATGTATATATTGATATCTTTTTGCTTGAGTCTTCATTCCAAATCTTTTATTTTTGGAAACTTTGTGTCTTGTTTCTTATTGCTTTTTGCTTGAAATGGAACCTGTTGTGGTTTTTATATTAAACAAATTACCAATATTTAGTTAAATGCATGCTATGTTATCTTACCTGCAACATATGAATGTCCAGAGAGAGGAAACAAATATATTTTTAACAAAATTTATTTAGATAACAAATTTAGTCCTCCCACTTAGGCTTCCTTACATATTCAACCTCTCCGATTCAAGTTACATAATAAATTATGACATCATTATCTTACTAAATAGAAATTACCACATTACTTTTATTCAAGACACCAAGTACATATTATTCTCAAACTAGTTTCCACATATAGTTTTAGTGAATAATTCAGTATGATTTTTGTTCTTTTCATTTGTCTGTAATTTGTGATTATTGATTGTAATAATCATTGCATTTTCAGATAACAGTCATAATACCAAAGAGCAAAATAAAGATGAAGATACTGAAGAAAATGTTGAGATGTCAAAAAATGCACAGTTTCGGGCCATACAACCAACTCCATCTATTATATCATTTGTGAATGAAAATGTAAATTTTATTGGTTATGCATTTGTTATTTTGTAAGTTGGATACTTTTTTATAGCATATTTATTTAATCATATAATTCTTGGGTTTTTATTATTGTAGTTGTTGGGACGCAGACGTGAAGTTGAGTTTAAAAGGGCAGGGTATAATATTGAACTTTCTTCTCCTCTAGATAATGTTCCATTTTCTACGAGCTCTGAAAGAGAGCGAATCGAAGAATCAGTAAGCTTTCACTCATTTTTATCTTTTATGTTTTTTTAGCTACTTTAATTGCATATGAAGAATGTACAAACGGTTTTAATATACAATATTGGACTTTCCACCTTTTTATTCTTTAATTCATTAATTTTGGCCCATTTGATCTTAATAAGTATATGATTTGAAAATACCACGCAAAATTAGTTTCTTTGTCATATATATATATATATATATATATATTTTAAATTGTCATTATACAAAACTGTGTTGTGCTTGCCATCGTTAGACATCTAATTGTGGTTTGATGACTTTGCAGGTTTTCAGGAATAAACTGACATTTTTTGCTGCCGCAAAAGTTTCTTCATCATTCCCGCCTCTCGATCTTCCAGAAATTGCATTTGCAGGTAAAAATATTAATTTCACAATCTCCCCTTGAAATATTAAGTTTTTTTTTTCTTAATAGGAAGTTTTCTTTTTTGCCATGATTTTATCCACCAATAACATTAATAGGCATCTTGACTTTAGTGGAGTCTGCAATTGTCATCATTAAGTTTTTGTAGGAGCTTATTATTAACTTATTCATACAATGTGTCATATGCCTGCCTCTCTATCTGTTTGACACAATTTTCTATTATTATTATTATTATTATTATTATTATTATTTTAATTTCTAATATATATATATATATATTGTGGCTTATATTATGAGTTTTTAATTTTATTAGGTAGGTCAAATGTCGGTAAATCATCATTACTAAACTCACTTACCAGACAATGGGGTACTGTACGGACATCAGACAAGCCCGGTCTCACCCAGGTGCTGCATTATCTTTCTTACTTAACGTTTGTGTTCACTTACGACTTTTGACAAATTATTTAAAGTTAATTAATGGTTATATAATACTGAATAACCAAAATTAGAATATCTTTTATTATAAAACCTTTTGCAGACTATCAACTTTTTCAACCTTGGAACAAAGCTTTGTTTAGTGGATCTACCCGGGTATGGTTTTGCTTATGCAAAAGAAGAAGTCAAAGAATCATGGGAAGAACTTGTAAGTGTGGTAAAATTTAGACTTATATACACAAATGGTCCATGTGGTTTGCAAAAAGTAACAGGTTTGGGTTTTATGCTTTTAGTTTTGTAATGAGTTTTGGTATGAAGGCTAACTTTTGTTGACTTTTCTGCATTTTGATTTTATTGAATTGTCAAAGTCAAAAGATGAAGAAGTCAAAGGGTATATTGGTCATTTTTACACTATTTTGATTGAAATGTTCACAGAAGTTAGTCTTAATACTCAAACTTGTTACTTTAAACATTGTTTGTTACTTTTTTGCAACCAACAAGGACCATCTGTGTAAATGTGTAAATAACTTTAATCTTAGTTTGATTTTTTATGATGTGTGGTTTCGTAATACTCTTGCTACATATTTGGAAAATTAATTGATTTTAATACTTTTTTTGAAAATTTTAGGTGAAAGAATATGTATCCACTCGTGAAGGCTTAAAACGAGTATGTCTTTTAATTGACACTAAGTGGGGTATGAAGCCAAGGGATCATGAACTTGTTGATTTGATGGAAAGGTAAGTAAATATTATTGAAATTTTCTTTGAAACAAACAAAGAACAAGTAATGTTTATGATCTTATTATTTTTATTTTTTTAACTAATATTTTATTCTTTGACCCGTTAGAGATAAAACAGTGTAAATTGTTCAGTTTATAAATAAACGGGTCATAATTGCAACCTCTAGACGTACAAATGAAATATCTGCTGGTTTTTTTTAATGGTGTTATATTTTCATGAATCATATTTATCATAATTTCATATCCAATGTTTTTTATTGTTTTAAATGACAGGTCAAAAACCAAATACCAGATAGTTTTGACAAAAACAGATTTAGCATTCCCAATTGATGTAGCGAGGCGCGCAATGCAAATTGAGGAGGTGGTTAATTTATATTTATATTTCAAGATTTTTGCTCTTTTGATTTGATAATTTTTGAGCTAATAATGCATATAATAATTTGTTTTTACAGAGTCTCAAAACAAAAAAGTCTGCTCTTCAACCCCTGGTAAGAAATCTTACTATTGTAAGAAATATATTAATAGAGGCAACTGGGTCACATGTTGAAACGGGTTTGGGTCAAAGTGGACACTTTAAAAAAAGTTTGAAATTAATGGGTTGGGTCGACCCACAGGCCACAAACACCTTTTGTCATTTATTAGTGTGTTAAATATGATTACTTAATTAATCTACTCTAAACAGGCCACAAAAAGTTGTTTCTTTATTCTTTTGTGCTGTTAAACGTAGTTTCAAGTATTAAGTTTTGTTAATTTGAAGTTAATAACAAGTTTGTTTGACCACTAAAAAGTCAACTTTGATTTCATTAAGATTTATATGTTTTTTTACTTGCAGATGATGGTTAGCTCAAAAACCGGAGCTGGGATTAGATGTTTAAGAACAGTGCTTTCTAATGTTTCTCGATTTGCAAGACTTTAGGGGTATTTATGTCATTCACATGTTTCTTTTTTACGTTACCTCTTCAACTTTAATAAATTACAACATATCTTAATTTTTTTCTTCTAAATTAAAACTGTATTGCAGCATTGGTTTTATGTCACATGTTTGTTAATATTATCTGTTTGTTGCCGTTAAAAAGAAAAAAATCGTGAAGTTGCACTAGATTTATGAAAAAATAGATAGAAATAAATTTATATAAAATATACATGGTAGTTGAATTAGATTTATGATAAAGTGGATATCAATCTTAAATTAGGAATGCTGATGTGTTTTGAGTTTAAAAGTCAAGCCTTCATGAGTTGTTTTAATGAGTGGAGCCTCAAAACTAATTTTCATTGGTTTTGGGCCACTTGGTGGCTTTTAATGAATTTGGTGATGAGTTTGAGTTTGTATGTTTAGATTTAATGATTTTGTTAGTGGAATAGTGACTATTGATATTTTAGTGAGGTGGTTATAACCGATTATGAGTTATCTCACTCTTGTTAGTGGATGAAACCGGTGAATAAAACTATTTAAAACATGTTTTTAGAGATATGGATGATGACATGTGATAGCAAAAGTGATTTTTACAAATCTAATTATAACATCCGGTAAGCTTATACCAATTAATATTGACATTTTGTATTTCTCCCTTGGGTGGTTTATGGATTTGCTTTTGGTTACCATTATGAAGTTTGTTTTATCCACCCTTTGAAGACACAACACAATTTGTCTACATGATGAGCGAATTCGAAATTTGAGCATTTTTAAAAACTAGTAACTTGAAGAGCCAGAAAAAAGTAGTTGAATGGGATGAACTGATGAAGTAGATGAATTGTTATGTTGAAACCGCAAATTCTAAGCCAGAAACTTTGTTTCATGTTAGATTGACCACAATTTACGACGTTAAATCCAACCTGGTTTCTACCTGGATCTGGTTCTTAAAAAACTGGATTTGAACACGTCTACAGTCGTGTATCCTTTCCAAGTTACATCACTTCTCATAAAACTAGTTATTTATCTTAATGGTACCATGTGTATTTATCAAATGAGGTCTCTCAGGTTGGAGTCTCATTCAGAGCATAAAAAAGCTCTTGGGTATGCCATTGAGTTTTCCCACTTCTTCCTGGACTGGTGGAGTGTGGTCGTCACGATTTTAGCGATTCGCTAGTAGAAGACTGATCTGTTTGTCATGGTGAGGCCGCACGACCATTTATTCGTTGTTAAAAAAACCATGGACAACATAAATAAGGAGTAGATTGTTGGAGATATTCAGGTGTAAAAATAGAATAGATTATAGATTTGTGGTTAAGAAAAAAATATTATGATTTACGAATGTATAAAAAAAAAAAAAGATAAATTCAATTTTTAAAGGAGGGAAATAACTGAAAAGGTTTAGATTAGGTTAGAGCTGGACTATTAAATAGCAGACGAATTATTAAAGAAAAGACGTTGATAATGGGGATTAACGATTTCTAAATCTTTGAGGTCTCAATGAATCTCATTCAACCAATTACTTTCTCTCTCTAAACACCAACTTCTAGAGAGAGAGAAAGAGAAATTCAATGTGTCCATTACGCATCATTCTCATCTTTCTGTCGGCGACTCTCGCCGGATTCTTCGTTTTACGGAACATTAAATCTCAATCGGATACATCTGACATCGACGGTGATGCCGCCGGCGATTCTACCAAATTATCAACATCTTCCGCCACTGCCGGCGTTGGAAAATCATCGCCTAAGGTTTTTTCTTTGATTCGTAGGGTTTTGGTATTTGTTTCCTAGGATATTATGATAATGATGATGAATGTACGGAAATGTGTGATGTTTATGTGTTAATTTCAGATTTATGGTACTTTTGTGAACGGATTTTGGACTTGTGTTGATATGGCGAGTGGACGTTATCTGTGGAGAAACCTTGTTTCTGTCTCCAAGAAGTCGGATTAATCTTCTGATTTTGTGAGTTTAGTTTCTCTCTGATCACTCGTTAACCGTTTGACTTGCTCTCATATACTTTAGTTATAATCATTGTTCAATTTGGGGAAAATTTCATCATCAATAACTTAAATGTATTTATTGATTTGCTGTAATATGCTTTGGTTATGATTGTTCTTCAATTGGGAAAAATAGTCATCATCAATAACTTGATGGTTGTTATTACTTCTTGTTTATTCAACTCTTGACTGTTTTAATGCAGTTGTAATATGTTTACAAATTTAGCATAATCAAATTGACTACGATTTAGAATCCTTGCATTTATGTTTACAAAGTTGTCAATTTGTCATGAACATGATTAGCGTTTTTAAACATTCTTGCTTGGATGAATAACATAGAGGACCAACATCTAATTCATATCATGTGAAAAGGTCCCTAAACACGATTAATGTCTATTTAAGTCTCTGATCTTGTTTAAACTTTATGTATTTGTGAAATCAACAATAAACATGGTGAAATAAGTAATTTTTAAAGCTCTGTAATTGCCCCAAAAGTATGTTTTAGATTTTCTGTTATGGTATTCGCTTTTTTACTTCTGTCTCAAATTGAAGGATTTTTTTTTTATTATCTTTATTCCCTTAAAAAATGTCAAATTTCTTAATGAGGTCAAATATCTAGAGATTCAAAACTTATGTATCAATCTGTCTTTGTTGTAGAACTTGTATTTTTCTCATCAAATATTCCAAATTTGCAGGTGGTGTGAGTTTGGTCTTCATTTTGTTTGTACAGGTTGGAACTGAAGTGGATATGAATCTTTGTTTTGTTAAATTTTTTGTTGTATTTCCACATCATATCTATAATATCAAAATCTTGATTTCTTTCTGTATGTCGCATTTTAGCTTCTTTACTGTTCGTAGTCTTGAAGCTGTAAAATGTAAAACGCTGTCGTTTGGATGCTTAGGGTTGTGTTTATTTGTATACGTGTGAGATTGAAGAATGTGATTAATAGATAATAATATTTGTGCCTCAAAATAATAATAATAATAATAATATTTGTTTGTTTGATCGGTGACGGTCAGGAATAAATAAGAAAGGGAGTATGAAACCATAGACCCAAACCCATTAAGGGCTTTGGGTTTTACATGGGTTTTAGAGCGGTTTTAAACATCTTTTATTCATATTTCACTTTTCCGATAACATAGTTTTGAAACAACTTTTGTACCAAGTATTGCTTTTATGAGCAAATTAAAACAATCCGGTATAAAAATTGAAGTATTTCAATAGCAGCTTTTAGAAAAAAAACGAAGTACTCATCTTCATAGGTGTTTTTGCGTATATTGTTATGTTAAAACTTAAAACAATGTCATGCATATTTTATTTCATATATTTTTATTATTGTGTTTTGGTGTGCTTATGTGAAACAGGGTTGTGTACCATGATAGTAAAGTAACATATGTCACGGTAGTAACTTTTGCGTTTAAATAAAATTATACTCTCGTGTAACCAACTAGTGATGCACCATGCGACAATGATCTATGTTTTTAAAGGTCACCCGTTATAACTTATAATACACAAGAACGTTGATTACCTTTAGGCTTTAGCCTAGTAAAACGGCATCAATCATATTGGTATGCATAAATTGGTGTTGGTTGTTATGGTACACAACACAAGAACAAATGTATGAAAGTTATGTAAGTTTGTGAACCTTTTGTTTCATCAAAGTCCGAAATCCAAAAAGGGACATTAATACACCAATAATGTTGGGCCACTTGGTCCAGTTCATTCTTGGACTATAACAAGGAGATGAATTGAACATTGCTCCAAAAGAAAGGGGCGGTTGGGCCTTGGGGGATTAAAGTATTCGATCAATGAACATGGCTCTTCTCATCAAATAGTTTTGGAGATATAAACCAGATCATAAAGCAGTGTGGTTCGATTTTATTAACGCGATTCATGGGGGTCAAGGTAAACTATCTTTCCCGATTAAAGGGACAATCCCCGGAACATGGTGCACTGTTCACAAAGCCGCAACATAGTAACATGAGCTGAACATTAATGTTTTTCAACTTGTTTAAATGTGTTAATGGTAATGGCTTATCAACATACTTTTAGAGCGTTAAATGGTTAGATGACGGAGGACATTACCTAACATCTACACTCTACAGGCGAACAAAGATACACTGATTGCCGACAGGGTATGCTTGGTCAACAACAACCCCTCGTTTCACTAGGCATGGCGAAGGTCTTCCCGTTCAATGGAAGAACTAGCCGAGGTGATGGCATGCGAAGTTCTCCTCTTCAACTCTGAAAGATCTAGACAAATGGATTTGGCTGGAGGATTGGATGGGTAATTTTCAGTCAAGGCATTCTGTCACGTAATGGACCAATCCAAAACTCTCATCAAAACCAGTTTGGAACCAATATGATCCGTCGAGTAGGGGTGTGCATAAATCCAAAAAAACCGACCCAAACCAAAAAAACCGAAAAACCCAAACCGAAATAACCGAACCC
>WOUH02000001.1:4049713-4068800 GCA_009936405.2 Stevia rebaudiana
TACAGCCCATGCATTTCCACCATTTTACTCACCCACTTTACTCTTTCTCTCTCCTGCGTGACAGTCAATACAGCCCCTCATACAGTCCGGTATACCGGATAGCCTTAACCACAACATTATATAAAATTATACAAAGAGTCCTTTATATACTTTTACAATTTAAGTACGAAAAAATAAATTGATCATCATATTAATGGAAATTAAAATTTAGAAGTGTTAAGAAAATGCAGAATTCATGTTTTTTTTTTTTTTTTTTGTTAAAAGTTAAAATTTTAATTGTATAATGATCTTCACTGACTTCGGATTTTTTTACCATAACTTTTTATTGTTTTTGAAGATACTATAAACAAAAACTAGATGTACCAATTAAGCAGTTTTTATAAGTTTTAGCTTTTAAATAATAATAATATACATATCGGTTTAAATTCTCTAGTCAGAAAAACAAAAAATTTGAACCACTTATATTGCTTTGAAAAGAAAAAAAAAACCGAATGCACCACGTAAGGCTCTCTTCGACACCGGAAAAAACTTGTCTCATATAGACATGGACGCATGATACACCAAATAAATAATATACAAGTATATCGAGTTCTACGTTCAGTTCAGTGAGTTATTCGACATGCTAATTATGCTATCTTTTCTTAAAGGCATTTGCATATATCACGATTTAAACTTGTAAAGTTACATGTTTTTCTCTTTATTATACTCGAAAAACATTGTATATCTAACATTATCCATTAAAAACTTGTGTTTTAGGATAAACCAAACGCATAATGTAGATTGATTTACGCGTATGAATCCGACCCATATGTAGGATACCACGATAGAAGGACACGAATGGTGTAGTCGGCGATGTGGACAGTTGAATAATGGAGCACGAATGGGGGACCCGGTTTGAAAATGGGTTGGTTATCAAGATAATGAACCCACGTGTGTGTGGTTGATAAAATAAGATGTTTGATGTTTACTTGTCACCAAATACCACCATTTAAGACAGGTACGGCAAAGAGACATTCCTCCCCTATGCTCCTGCATAGATTCCCTTACGTCAAGTTACTTTTTATTAATATAAAACCATTTAAAATCTTTATTATTTTGATGTCTATCGTCTTAAAACGTAAAAACCCTTCTAACTTAAAACAACATAAATGATTATTATGATATGATCGAACGAGACATATTGAGTTAATTTATTCCATAGGATTCGTTAGGGCATATAAAAACGATAGTTGATGTGAAACGCATGTTATGTTTTATATAGAGTCATTTCATATGGAACTAATATTAAGTATATTAGTATGGTAACAATAATAACTAGCGTATCTTTTGCTTTAGGTGTATATTTAAAACGGGTTATGTTGCCTTTATCTCAGTCTTCTTCTAACATACGTTTCTTAATTCTTAAAGGTTCTCTGCTTTAAACTAATTATAAAGTGAAGCGTACTTGTATTTGTCACTATGTGTAGCTTGAGAAACACGTGTATTGTATTGATACTTTTAGGATAAAGACTTTTTATATCTTTAATGAAATTTGAAGAAAAGGTATAAGTACACATAACATATTTCAATAAAAATAAAGGTGAATCATACTAAACCATATATATCATTTTAAATTTAACACTTGATTATGGGTTTGAGATCAATTAAAGGCTTTCAATAAAATTGGCTTTAAAATTTTTTTTCATAAAGGTTCTTCTCTCATTAAGTCATGTAAAACTATATATATGAACAATTGAATTAAGCAACCCTATATATTATACAGAAAGGTTTATTGGGAAACCATAAAAAAAAAGGGAACTGGTGAATACTTGTGGACCGTTGATTTTTTTTGTGTTGGATTAATTTTTTTTGTATTGTATTAATTTTTTTGTACTGGATTATTTTTTTTGTGCTGGATTATTTTTTTTTGTACTGGATTATTTTTTTTGTGCTGAATTATTCTTTTGCACTAAAGATAGACGGTCCACAAGTGTTCCTTAGTTGCCTCATTTTTTATAGTTTCCCAATGAACCTTTCTCATATTATAATATATGACACTCAAGTTAAACCGTCTCAAACATCACACATTCACATGAGAAGAAAATCAAGTTCACTACGCGGTCCTTTTAGATAATAGTCCAACCAAAATTGATCTAGCATATAAAGTTTTTTAGTAATTAAGGTAGTAATATTTTTTATTGCAAAATTAAACTTGCGTGACTACGGAAATCCTCTTGAACCAACTCAGCTACACACGAAAGAATGATTGTCTAATTTATTGTTTTCTAAAATCACAAGCTTGTAATTTATGCTAATGTGAAGACTAAAATCATGTGTTTCCGAAAAGTATAAATTGATATAGATTTTTAAGTAACTAAGTGATCAATGGCAATAATAGAGAAAAAAAAGACTTTCAAATGAGGTCTAATTAATATTATTGCATGCTTTAGAGTTTAGATTAATCAAACTTCTATATAACTTTCATTTTCTGCAATATCAGTCCTTCTAAATTGATTAATGACATAATTAATACCTCCTCGTAATTAATAAAACAAACTACAAAGCTCTAACTAGTAAGTACCAATTAATAAAAACCCATGCATCATGGCATGTACAATCTGTTTCCACATTTGCACCTCCATGCTTCTGGGTAGTACTCCGCGGTCACCGGATTCCCTGGCGGCACCATCACATGAACCGGCTTGCATGGGGTGCACCGCCCACATTTCCACGCACAACGTGGCGGTGATGATCCTGGACCGGTTAATCTCCTCCTCGAACCGGTGGTGATTGTAGTGGTCAACGTCAAAGGCCATAAAGTCTTTTTAATTTCACCATTGACAACATCCTGGATGTTGCAAAGTAAAACACAAATAATAAGTAACATGAGTTAAATAACATGGGACATTACGCATTATGAGTTGTACATTGAATCGGTCCAGATTAAAGGATGTTTGCTAACATGCGCCTATAAAAAAAAGACAAGGTGGGGTTCACAGGAAGCTGAACTTATTAGCCAACATGACCCCGATTAACCCGGGGATGGGTCCCTCCGAAAGGACTGATTATTGAGGGGTCATAAGGTCAGTGACTTATGGGTACCTACACCGCTACACGAGCTAACATGCGCCTTCTAAAAGGTTAGTTTCATGATTTTTGGATCCATATGGTTATGATAAAAACATCATATAATTAAATCTTCTTATAGATTAAATTATTGTTTGTATTAATTAATACTCAAAATATAAAACCATATATAGAAGTTTTCCTATGTTACATGTATAGATTACGTAGTTGTTTAAATTTTATGCATGGAAGATTAACATAAAGTAAAGAATATTACGTAATTACTTTGAGGTTTTTACCCTTTTAATTAACTCGCAATTTCTGTAATAATTACGTAATTTTCTTTCTATAGTTTCCATTTAATTATTTATCTCATCACTACACCAATAAATAATAATAATAATAATAATAATAATAATATTATTATTATTATTAATGGGTGAAAGGTTAGATCCAATTGGCAAGTGCCGTTGGAGATAGGTGGTGTTCCCTCTAAGGTCAAGGATTCTAGAAAAGCAAAGCCAATTTTGATGTAATTTATTTGGGATATAGATCAAGTAAAGTAAATGGGTTGCCTGTTTAAAGAACAAAATAATAAAACTAAACTATCTATGAACCTAATCCTTCAATGTTGAATAACATTTGTTACTTATTCGTAAGAGAAACGTAACCAAAGGTAAGTATTTGGCAATTTTAAATATAATTCGAGCTACTAACTTGTAAATTAAATTTGTTTGAATTAATTAACTTAAAAGATTATTAGAGTATTCACATCTCATTCTATATATATATATATATATATGTGTGTGTGTGTGTGCGCGCGCGCGCGCGCGTATGTTCTCTATATTATTGAGATTGTTTAAAAGTGAATGTGAGTAGATGAGATATAGAAAAATCGATAAATTTGTATATATGTATAGAGAATAAGATAGAGAAGATGTAATGATAAATGTATAGATATATTATTTTAATTGGATAGGAGATATAATATAAGGATAGAGGTATAAAAAAATATTATTTAATTGGATAAAAGAGAGAAAATGTAGTAATAAATATATAAAAAATTATTATTTAATTGAATACTAGAGGGAAAATGTAATGATTTTTAATGAATTATAGAGATGGAGATAAAGAATGAAATGTGAATACTCGTTACAATTTTCTTTTAGTTTCAGAAGTGATCAACGAGTACTGTCTCCTTCATTAGACATTGTATAGACCAAAGGTTTTGAAAAGTATAACATCTTATATATTACTTTGTAGTTCGTATATATACCACCTTTATGTTGTTTGATACATGTATGATTTGTAACAATTTATTGGTCAATAAATTAAACCTTTAAAATAGTTAAAAAGACAAAAAATATAATTTTCATTCCAAGAAAAAACACTAGTAATTTGTTGAGCTGGTGTTAACTTCCATGTGTACTTTATTAATTAATTAAACTATGACTGAAACCCTACCTGGTCTTGCCCTAGTTTTGATAGGGGTAGGGTATAGCAATATCTTCCCACAAAATTAAATGTTAAAAAATAATAAAACCTACAATTTTTTTTTTTTTTTTCAATGGCCAACACGCATTATATAATTAAACCTACAATTAAAGGGCTTCGTTCAATTTCTAGTATAAATATCTTTCAAAATATCTGAAAGATATTAGTTAAATTTCAAGATAAGATGTATATAATTAACATGAAAGTAATTAACATATAACCAAACCTGAAAGTGGAGATCAGAGTCTTGGTATTTGGAAGCCATACGAAACCTGTAAACTATAAAACAAAATATATAAGAGTAAAATTGATAGCTGGAAATCAAATTAAAAAGGGTTTTTGAAGAGACAAATGGATATGAAGAACAAAATAACAAGTGGGGAAAAAATAATTGAATAATGAATATTTTGAAATCAAGTTGCATACCTAAAGAAGGGTTTTTGAAGAGACAAATGGATATGAAGAACAAAATCAAGAACAGTAGTATTGATAGAGGTTTTTTGAAAGAAGACATGATGATCAGTTTGATTAATATGACATAACCCACCAAAAAGATCCGATCTTTAAGCTTTAGAAAGTTGAGATTCAATGACACATGCAATGATTTGGCACAAAAGATCAAAACCCACTTGTGTTTTGTTCTTGATGACAGTCTTTGTAAAGAGAGAATATCTGTAAAGAAGCTTATATGATCAGAAAATGGGTAGAGAGAGAAAGAGAGATGGGTTTTAGAGAGAGAAGATGAATGTTAAGAAGCTGATGATGATATATTGATATCCTTTGTGTTGCTATATTTGGAGATGAGATTCTGTATGCAGATTATGGGATCTGTCTTTAAGCAATTCCCAATCCCAGAAACTAAAACACATGCAATTATCTCTTTTTACTGATCATGAGTGGTACTAATACATAATATCTTTTGACATTTGACACCTTGTTGCTCACCAACTCTTTGTTTCTCTCTCTAGATTTGCATGTGTTTCTCTCTCTAAACAGACACATAAAGACATTTAAGGAGACATCATGTAGTGCTTCTTGGAGTTGGACCTTGTGTCTAAAAAGATAACCAAGGGGACCTAATTGGAGAAGTTGACTACTACTGGTCTATGAACTGTGGACACAATTTCTAGGCACAATTCTTGGCTTACATTTTTTTAGGTTTTTTACTTAAATAAAAGGTAAACCATATCATGACATGTGGGTTGTTGTATCTAACATTTTAAATCTTGGGAATTTATTATCAAAAAAACTTACAAGACTTTGTCTATAGCCTCCTATCCTACAAGATCAAGTAAGTGAAACGATGTATTTGACATGTGATTTTTAAGAGCATCACCAATGCTAGATGTGAGATCGTAAATCAAACGCGTCAGGTCACGTCAACTAGTATATCAGACTTTTCCAACAGGTTTTACTTCAGTATTCATTAGTTTTATCTGATTTTTGTAAAATCGTACCACCAATGACACTAATAGTTTCCGTTTTAATAGATCCGATTCATCAATATCGACCTCTAGTTTTAACTAAATTCAAGACTTTTGCCTATGGCCCCCAAAGCATTTCGGGCCTCAATTTCTAAGAGAATTAATTGAGGAGAAAAAGGAAAAGTATCACATCGTCCGCTAATATTAGCTTTACGAGCTTTTATGTAACTCTAATAAACAATTGTTTAATATCATTTTTGCAATTAAAAACGAAGACCATTCCAAAGAAAAGTGAAAAACTGAGCCAAATTGAGTTGACGATCAATCGAGCTAAACGAGTCGAGTTCGAACATAAGTTTTCTGTTTGGTTAAGTATTTTGAGTTAAGTACTAATGCAAAGCCGAGTTGGCTTATATAAAAACAAGCTAAGTTCGAGCTGGTCTAGCATTCGAAGAAGTGCGCCGGTTTTCTATTAGACCTTGGACCCGCAATATGGTATAGCCGGTCCTGAGACTGATATATCAAAGTGGTCTTACATCACGGGTTATAATCCACCGCTTCACATTAATACATGTATCAACTGTATTAGGTTTTCCAAATCAATATATTTTAAGGTAAATAACAATTAATAGACTCCACTTTTATAATTTCATGATGTTTATTATTATTATTTTTCATTCCAAAGCCAGCTGGCAGACACCCAGGCCAGAAAACGTTTATCCTACGTATTGTAGAAAAACAAAAATTCCCACATCGAACCACAGTGTGAACTGTGAAACGACATTTTACCGTCCCCTTAGCGAAACTTGTACTTTATGTAACACAAATAGTACATTATCCTATATTTGACCATTTAAGACATTTAAAGGCCCCACCCCATGTGTAGTCTTATTGGACATAACCAAAAATACAGCCCTTCAAATTCAAAATAGGCGAATACTTTGTCACTGCAAGAAATAGTTAAGGAGCCAAAATTCAAAGAATCTCAATTATACAACTTCTTTAAATCAGGATTTATAAAATCTCTTTAAATCAGAATTGAAAACCATCCATAGTTTTGAAATTAAATTACCAATCATTGCTTGTACCCGTGTTGTTTAATAGGTCATTTACCGTTCAGCAACTTAATGGTTGAGATCAAATTATAAATTAGTTAGTTGATGCAAAGGTATTTTGGTTAGGTCACATTTATTGATTGTTTATCAATTTCTCTCACTTTTTTAAAGTGTTTATACTTTATTTATATATGACACATTTTTTTTTAAAAGATACACCATTAAAAAATTTTTTTCTTATCTTTAATATGAGTACAATATTGTTATATATAAATTTAACGATGTTACGTTTATTCAATATTTTATTTTCTTTAGTAGCACATTGTGTCTTCTTGGTCGACATTGTCTTTTTGAATGTCATTGTGTCTTTCTGACGGTAGCAGTTCATTGTGTCATTTAACATGTCATTAATGTGACACAATTACACATTTATAATTGTGTTTTTAGCAGGTCATTGTGTTTCTCTGATCGACATTGCGCTTTTTTTTTAATCTTCATTGTGTCTTTTTGAAAAACAAGTTATTGTGTCTTTCTGCCAAGCATGACAGTTTGCCGAACATAGTAGACAACATGACAAACAGAAAAGGCACAATATCTTGATAGAGAACCCAATGACTTTTTTATTCATCATTGTGTGTTTCTAAGGAACTAGTCATTATGTCTTTCTAAAGAACTGGTCATTGTGTCTTTACGACAACCAGGACATCGTGTCAAACAAATTAAACACAATTGTAAATAGAAAAGACACAATGACAAACCTCAAAACGTAATTTTTTTATAAAACAATGCTATACTTAAGTTACAAATAAAAAACGCTCATTTTTATGGTGTGATTTTAAAAAAAGTAATGCCGTATATAAAAGTTATGAGCGTTTAAAATATTATGGAAATTCTGAAAAAAATAATAATAATTTAAGGTGATCATGACGACTTAAATACCATCTAACAAGTTTTTCTCCTAAAATTTAATCTCATTGATTTAATGACCTTAAATCATGTTACACTTCTTAGCTTGCTATTGGTTTGAGCTTAGGAAATTAAGAAGAGTCCTAGCTAACTCTAGCCAGAGTTTTAGATTGATAAACTGCTCCCTACTTTCATAGTTTCATATACTTTACTCAATCTCATTTTCTTTGGGCTTAACCGTTGATCACCACTAAGCGTTGACCTGGATCGCCGTCAAGGCGTCAACAGGTGTGTGGGTTTGACCCAACATCTACTATTTTTTGAGCGGCAAGCAACGATTTTGTTAAAATAAACGAATTTAGCAAGAAGTTGGACCACTAACAAATACCAAGACAACATATTACATTGGGATAAAAATTGAATTTAGATTCATATTCCAAAGACACAGTTCCCCATTATGTATACTTGTCCAACATAAAACTTGTAGTTCTAATCACCTTGTTTATAAATGATCTTTTATTGTTAAAAATAGCATTGTTCCTAGCCTTCCACAAGCACCAACTGCTTGCCAAAACCGATCAGTGGTTAACAAGAAACCGATCATGCCAAATAATAACATCTTCTAATCCATTTTTTACAGGCGGCGTGTGCTCACCTCCATCAAAGATTTATGGAACAGTTTGACTTGTCATGTCAACCAATGATCGGTTCCTTGTTAGCCTAGAACAAGACCCTGTCTAGCTTTAGATGTTGAAGCTTTATGAAAGAAAGTCAACAGTGACATTTGACCTGCATTCCTTTTTCATAGAAGCTTTTTCTATTTTTCTTTTTATACGAACCTCCATCATTTCTTTTTAAAGATCTCGTAATCTACTTCTAAAATCACTTACTGTTGTTTAGCAAAACTGTATTTAAACATTAAGAGTCTGACAGACTAAGAGGTAACATCTGAATCATTTAGCATGTTTCTAAAATTTATCCATTAATACACAGTCTAACCATTAAAAGTTGTAACACACAACCACTAACTCTTATCGATTCAGATGTAGTCTCTTAAAAAATCATTAACAGGCTATCAAATAGCCCCTTAAACAAGTGATTAGGCGCTACGAGGTTAGTCAACTAGAAAGTAGTGAGTTAGCGGCCTAATCAGGGAGTACTTAGGGATTCTCGATAATTCCTATGCAAGTTGCAAGTCAACTAGAAAGTAATCTGAATTTTTTACAGCACTAACTTGTAGTAGTTGGACCTTTCATCTTTTGGACAGAGAGAAGTGTTGACCCAGAAATTTAATCGAACACAATAAAAAATCTATTAAAATCAATCAAATTAAAACATAAACAATAACTTGATGATTTTGTGAAAAAATATTCACCAACTCTTTTATTAATCTACCAATAAAGCTCTTAAAATATAAAGAACAACCCTATTTATTATTAAACAACTTAGAGAACAGGTAACGACTCCAACAAAAAAAAAACTAAATAAACCAATAAAATCATTATGTTTAATAAACCTTATAAACATAGCATAAAACTTATTTTTTGTCACAGTAGATAAATATAAAACATATTTTAAATTTCAGTTAATATTCCACCCAAACTTTAATTTAGCTCCCGCTTGTTCTTCATGCATTATTCATAATTATCTCCAACAAGAAGACATCTTATTTACCATCATGATATCCTCTTGAGAACAACTGATCCTCCATGGCTCCATTAACGTGGGACGAAAAATACTGGATGACCGGTCCTTATGCATTCAAGGACACAACTGGTTAGAAGCATTGATTGAGGACAATGAATCAATACAATAAACAAATAACAACTATACTCAGTATATCTGCTATTGTTGGGTTTGCAGAGAGGGTGATATATAGATAAACATACAAGTATTCAAAGTTATTACAAACAAAAGAAATAATGGGAGTACAAGTATCAATAACAGTCAAATTTACACAAAGAAACACATAAGAGAACAACAAATAAAAATACAAAACAGTAAGAAAAAATAATAGTCAAATTTACACAAAGAAATCGGGGGCTAGGTTTCAGTTTGATCTAGAAACATCTAGCTAGTCGTATCTAGTGAACATTTAAAGCTTTCCGACTCTACGAAAAGATTAATAATGTAACCTATTATACTCATTAAACATTTAGACTCAAAACGAAATGGACATTTATTTATTTATTTATTTTTCTGTTTTTTTAACAGCATATGGACATTTATGTACCTGTCTGTGGTGGCGTGGATTGTGCTTCTCATAGGGCTTGACTCTTGAGGGCTACTATACTATACCATCCTTGATCGTTTTCAATCTAAAAAGGAATATTTTGGGTTCAACATCATAATATTACATTATTTGTATGACTATAAATATATTCGGATTGCACAAACGACAAATCTAACCCAACTCCTAAACCAAATACGTTAAATAATTTCGTTTTATTACATTTTAAATATATTTAGGCGGCGTGTTACGGCCAGGTGATTAATTACTTCATCAACCGCTGCATGATGAAGACCTTCCTGTGATGTAGAAATACAACATAGTCATAATTGCACACGTTCCCTTATTATTATTTTTTACATTTTTATCCTTTTTTATTGCCTCGCCATCATTATCTTATCTGAAGCCTATATGACATTCTCTCATGCTTACTCAGGCATAACACATAACGTTATGACTTTGATTGTATTTCTACATAAAGTAGACACGTTAAATAATTTTACGTTTTTAATAATTCTACAAATAAGATCTTACGTGAAATATAAACCAAATGCCACACTAATGACTAAACCAGTAGTGTGAAATTACATTTATAATCATCTCTCATATTCTTACAACAATCATACCTAGTAAATCTCACTCATAACATAACTACTTGTAACGTCAACAATCATATACCTAGTAAATCTCACTCGTAACATAATTACTTGTAACGTCTGAAATCCCATGTTCTTACCACATTCTTACAATATTCTTACGAATGCGTTATATTGACTTGTACTTTACACAATAAAGAGTACAATATCAACTTTTTGACCATTTTAGACATTGAAGCCCCACCCCCATGTGTAGTCCTATTAAACAAAGCCAAAAATATAGTCCTTCGAAATTATTCATCTTTTTATCGGTATTTATTTACAGGTTCAGTAAAATCCACAATTTTGAAAAAATTCACACATCTTTTTGGCAAAATAATTACCCAAATGTTATATAACCAAATGCATAACAACAATTTTGTAATCACTTATACTTTATGCAGTAAATTTAATAAATTACTATCATATTTTATTATTTTTATACAGAGAAAGTGATCTTATACTAAGGCAGACCTTTGGAACTAGCCCAATATAAAATACAATCCTAATGGGCCGGCCCAACCCGACCCGTGACGGATATGAAACCAAAGAGTCTTTTGCAATTTCACAAATCCTTTTACAACACACACATGACACATTAATTTGTTCGAAGACTAATAATAATAACCAATTTGGTGAAGTCAAACTCTTTTCCCTTTATGTCTGACCCGTTGACCACCACCGAGACGTGATCTTGACCCAACAACCGGTGGCTGGAACCCAACATCTTCAACGGTTCCAACCGTTTTTGACAGACGGCGTTTACTCACTTCTTCAACTAAAGATTTATGAAGCAGTTGACTTCTCATGTCAACCAATGACCGGTTTCTTGTTAACTTGGGTCCAGCTTTTGATGTTGAACCTTTGTGAAAGTCAACGCTGACAGTTGACCGGTTTTCTTGATTCTTGGAAGCTTGTTCTTCGTGACCAAACCGAGTACAATTATGGGCCCGGTTTTTTGGGGATAAAAGATCGTGTTTTTCGTGGTCTTCGGGTGAAATGTAGCTCAAGTTTGAATAAGTTCCTGAAACTACAGATCCTTGAGAACTTGTGTCATCATAAACTTGATCTGCAAGAATTTTAGACTGTAAAAACGGTTTTGAATCTTTGATAAAGATTTGTTAATAATTCCATTTTGCAGTTCAAGTTTTCATTTTTATAAAATGTGGCAGAATTAGCATGTTTGGGTAACCGGTCAAAGACTCAAAAGTCAAAATACTTAAATTTTCACTGAAACATAACTTTTGAATTTATAGTGAAAAAAATTATTTGTCAAGCAAGATCACAAAAGTGATATATTACATAATTATGTAAATTTTTTAATAAAAAGTTGGACTTTTATGCATTAAGAATAGATTTGGGCGACTTTCAAACAGTTTCCAGTTTTAGCTTTTTTTTTCTTAACTTGTACGGGTAGAAATAGTGATAAAGATTTGTATGATGATAACTTGCAGTTCAAGATTCAGTTTTTATTAGATAAAGATAGTAAAATGAGCAAGATGGGTAACTGGCTAATATAGGTAATTTATTACATTTATAACTTATGATGAAAAAAATGTTTGTCAAACATAATTACAAAAGTGATATTATTTCATTAGTTCTGTAAATTTTTGGAAAAAAAAAATTGGAGTGTTTTATGCCATAAAAATAACGTTGTGTGGCTTTCGAACAGTTTCCTGTTTTAGCTTATTTTTCTTAACTTCATTTCTTTGACCCGTTTAGACTAAAAATTCTAATAAAAACTTTGTATTATGGTAATTTGCAATTCAAGATTTGATTTTTATCATAGGTAACAATATGGGCAAGTTGGGTAACCGGTCAACATTATTTCTTGCGGGTCGGGTTGATCCGATACAATATATCGGACACATCTTTTGTCCAAAATTTTTGACTTATTACTAATAATTAATTTATAAAACATGATTACAAAAGTGACATTAATTCAATAACAATGTAAATTTCTGAACAAAAGAAACTCAGAAACTAGAAGGTTTTAAGCATCGAAAATAATTTGGACGATATTCAACCAATTTCCAGTTTTAGCTATTTTTCTTATTTTTTTACATTGACCCATCACCCGAGTCAACTCAGTGACTCATTAAAGCGCGTACCTTGCATCCAATCACATCTGTCCATCTGGCGCGAAGAATTTAAGCCTGAAAATGATAACTGAGATGATGAGGAAGATGAAAGCGAGTGGAATGAATGGCTGTGATCATCTTCATCTTGATTAAGATTACTCCACGCGGGTATGAGACCCGATATTTCGCCTTCGATCATATCAGAGATTTCAGATGGATCCCAATCTGTGATCTCAAGTTCTTTAACCATTTCATATGCAACTTCATAAGGTGTATCGTTTAATACATCAAACGGGAAGTATACGTTTCTCACCGAACCTGTTTACACCACACGCGATAACCAAAACACGATGATTATATGTTGTAATAATCAGATAAGATGTTGGAGTCTTTGAAACGTAAAAGTCAAAGGTGAAAAGTGAAAGGATATTTTAGTCATTTCATTCTAATTAAACGGAAAAATGAAATGAATTAGCCTTAATATTCAAACTAATTAGAAAACTAAAAGCATAAAACCCGAAGACGTTACTTTAAACGTTGGTACGCAAACATGTTACTTTCGCAAATCACAAGGACCATTTATGTAATTAACTCTAGATAAAATGAAAAAAAGAACGTTTTTTGAGAGACTTATTTTAAATTAAGGTGATAGGTAAATAGGTCATTGTATTTTACTCCTAGATAATTAGTTATGTTGCAGCGAGTATTAAACTGATTTTTCAAAAACTTATTATTTAAAAAATTCAGAAAACCAGAAGTGTGAACCGTTTATCAAAACAATAAAGGGCAAATTGCACAAGAACAAGACAAAAGAATTATACTTTTTTCCTGAAGGTAGATCACAACCCAAATTTAGGCATACTTTAGAAATCAAGATATGTTTAATTACCAACTTTAGAAATCAATTAACATTTTATTACCGATTGTAGCAACAAATGGGTCCTTTTTGTTGTTTTTCAAATATAGCTTATGCTGCACTAAACTTGTAATTTTAGTATATATGTATATAGGGGGTGTGTATTATGTGAACCACCCCTTAGAGTGTGAACCAATTAACTAAATCTGAACCACATGTGTTATTTTATTATTAACACATGTGTGGCTGATATTAAACCTGAATATTTTATTAAGAGAGAGAAAAAGTACACATGTGTTATTAAAATATTGAGATTTAATTTCAGTCACACATGTGTTAATAATTAAATAACACATATGGTCTAGATTTAATTAATTAGTTCACACGATAAAAGTTGGTATCTATTTATAAATCAATCATTTATTTTAATGTTAATCGCTTATTTGTTTCAGATTTAATGATCTTACAAATATATCAACAGTAAATGTCTCTATATCATAAGAATTTGAAAGCAACATGTAATCTCTAACCCAATTAATATCATTAGACAAAAAAATTCATTTCAAGTTTCAAAGATAGTAGTTTCCAATAACACTATGCTTTCCATGACAAAAACAAAAGTAAAGGATAATCGTTATGTAAGGTTGGTTTGATCTAAAAGAACCGGACTTTACAAGCAAAACAACAAATGTAGTTTACAAAGAAATTTTTAGAGGGCTTTAAATTTAATTTCTATCGATACTTAACTTTACTAAAATACTTTCAGTTATTTGAAGTTACGTACTTTTTATCTACTAAACCGTGTAATACACACGCTATAACATATTTTATATTCACTAATATATATAATACACGTATAATTAATAATTTTCTTGTAGTTTTTTTTTTGTATTATATTGTTATATAATCTACTAATTATTGTGATCTTAAAAATTTTGTTAAAAAACCCTTATAAATTTTCCCACACCTCAAAAAAGATACGAAAGTGGTTAAAACAGGAAATTTGTATTCCAGTGGAGCACAAAGAGTGTCGGCACCGTCCTTTCAATATCAGCCACGTCTCTTTGTTCCCTTGATTCTCATATGCCATATGGTATGGAGTGTGGACAATACTAGTTCGGTATTTTATATTTTATAAATGTATAATATAAAGTAGAGTGAATTACAGTGATAGTTTATTTGGTTTATATAATTTTTATTACCTTATTTATATTTTTAATTTTAAATTACCTTCCTTACTTTTCCGAACTCTAAAAGGCTCATCTTTACCTATATTATAATAGTTATAATAATATTTTATCTACTTTGATTTATCTGAAAAAAGAATAATAAGATTAATCTTGCATTACTTTGTTTTACTAAACTAAAACAAAGCATTATGTTCAAGTCGTTAAATCATCAGCTTTTGAAACTTGTACGTACGAAAGCCTCGTGTATCGGTGTCTGTAATTATATTTTTCTTCTAACTTTCGGTTTACATTTCAACGAACCACTACGCGCGTATCTACCGCAGAGGAGAGGCGTCTGCTGGTCAACCTATTCTCCGACCACCGGCGACTCTCCTTCATGGCAAAATCGACTACCGCTAGCAGCATCTCCGGCGTATCCTACTCACCTTCTTCACCCACCGTGGGATTTCTCAATCCTCTCACAGTTCCCGAAAAACCAGCAGATCTCAACAACAACGGTTTCGAACTACACGAATCTGACGTCTTCTGGTCTTCATCCTCCGACGTTTCTGAAATTCCGTCACCGTCCAACGTATCAAGCTCTCCACCTGTTCATCTTCAATTCAATTCCGGACTCTACGCTGCGTTATCCGATGACCAGCACCCTTTCGTTCGACGAAAACCTGAAATAAGTCCGTCGCAATCTGCCGCCACGGCTGCTCGGACAATACCGCCGGTGTCACTCCGGCGCTCGGAGAATTCGCCAGGTTATCACCAATCGGCGCCGGTGAACGTGCCGGTTTGGTCGAAGAATCAAACGAGTAGTTTTTTAGGGCAATTCGATGATATGGCAGATGAAGTGGCGGATGAGGAAGATGAGGACGAGATGATACCGCCTCATGAGATTGTTGCGAGATCGTACGTGACGTTTTCTGTGTTCGAGGGAGCTGGTCGTACGCTCAAAGGGAGGGACCTGTGTCGTGTTCGCAATGCGGTGTTTCAGAAAACAGGTTTTATTGATTGAAATCTGAAATCTCTGTTAGGGTCATGTAATCTATTGATTATCTACCGTAATTCCTCGATTTGGAAATAAAATTTTGCTATTTGTCATGTTAATTAGGTAGTTTTGAGATGATGAAAAACTGGAAATGCTCTGTTCTTGTGAATATGCATACTCATCGCGCATCCCAACTGTGCAAAAAATTGGGAAAAGGGCCAACTTTGGGGAAAAATCAGTTTAAATAGATCAGAGACAGCTAAAACTAGTCTGAAACATCTAAAAATGGTCGTAAACCAACTTAAAACAAGTCTAAAACAATTAAAATTGCTTTGATTGTAGGGTTTTATCTTGATTGAGTTAGTTTATTTGAATGTGTAGAAGATAGGAGTATGAGTTTGTTTTATCTGTTGGTCTTTTAGAATTAGAAAAAAGTAGATATCTTTATTAATTGTTTGAATTAATATTCAGTAGGGTTAGGATAAGTTAAAGGGTTATAGAGTTTATAAATAGGAGATCTTTGTTTGGTTTATTTTTAAGAGAAAAGAGTCAACTATTATAATACAAGAAAGAGTCCGGTTGAGATTCAACTTCTCGTGTTCTTGGGCCTAATTGCCAACATAAAATACACGCCCGCCTTTTGCTTTGGGCTAGCCGACGTGCTCACCCTTGTGACTTGTGTTCACCTTTTGGCTCCTAGTATGCTTACAAATGATATTATAATCATTGGTCATTTGTGTGACTTATAATCAAATAATCACTTTGGTTATGCATTTCCATGCTCTTAAAATAACTTATTTCTGTACCCAAACACCAAAATACAGTTTATATAAACTTTTGAAGAATGAAATATTGGGTAACAGACTACAGGATTTGATTCAGTCTCCCTCAAATTTGGTTGGATTTATGACACCTGCTTAAAGTTTCATATCTCATCATCCTTCATGCTAATGAATTAGCTTCATATTGTTTTTCTATGAATTGGGTTGATGATAAAGTTGAAACTTCTTCCTATGTTTTGCTTTATATCCATGAGAAGGTTGTTTCATGCATTTGCTTATAATAATGAAACAGTTTTTTTGTTGAAACTATTGAATTGATTGTATGATGTCATGTTACAAGATCTAACCATTGACTTATTTTTGTATCCAAACACCAAAAATAGAGCTTGCATGGTATAATCTCTTTAAGTTTAAATTCTTCTCTATCGGACTATATGATTTGATTGCTAAAATAAATTACTAAACATGTTGTGGTCTCCTTGAAACTTATTAGGATCTGTGACACTGAAACCTGCATAAAGTGTTTATCTTTTGATAGAATTAAAACTACTTCCCTTAATTATGTTTAGTGTTTTATCTCCATTGGAGGTACATACATGTACCTGTTTCATGCATTTGGTTTTTATAATGATGCAACGGTTTTCATGTTGAAACTAATGAATTGCTTGTGTGATGTCAGAGCATTCACATTTGGTTCTCTTTCTTTATCTTTATAATTCACTAAAAATCACTACCTTTTCTTTCTCCTATTCAATTAAATAATAATTTTTATATCTTTATTACTACATTTTCTCTCTCCTATTCAATTAAATAATACTTCTTTTACCTTTATCATTATATTTTTCTCTCTCCAATTTACTTTAATGAAACAGTGTTTCTCTATATTTACTAGTTTCATCAGTTTCTTTATATATTTCTACTCAGAACCACCTTCAACCAATCTTTATAATATAAAGAAGTCACTCATATAAATTATAAAGATCAAAATGTGAGTGCTCTCATATCACAAGATTTTTTTTGGTTCGAGTAAGATTCAGTCGTTGTTCTGCAGCTTCAAGGTACCATCTAGTCTACTCGATTCATTATGTTTGGAATATATGCTTGCAACATTAATGGAAAAGAATATAAGATGACTCAAACATTAGCCTTCTTGAATATTCTGCTTTGATCTGAAGCTATTAGTGATGAAGATTATGCTAATAAAAGTAATCTCATTTTCTAGATTATATTCTCATATGCAAGCTATTATGTTCTTTGAAAAAGTAAGATAATGGAATACTTCTTGGACCACAAATGAAAAAGGGTTTTTTGGGTGGTGTACACTGCATATGTGTTTCTAACCTTGAACAAAACGTGCTAAAATTTGTAAAAAGAAATAAGTAGAAGTGATTAAATATTTGATTATAATAAGCGCTCTCAACTACGGGGTATCCTGAAAATCGCTTCAGGACCTTGAGGCGGTGCTTTATGCAATATGCATACTTGGATCAAAATTAGTAACTTCAGGGTTAACAGAAGACTTACGTAAAACTGATGAAATTGATTAATAAAATGGGAATATTTTACTTGATAAATAAGGTTGATATCTAAGAGAGATACAACTTTTGGTTCTACATAATGTTTTTTTGGTTGTTGTTAGTCATATGTTAGGCATAATATATTAGGCATTTATCTCCATTGTTGTTATATGTAGTGTATTATTCCCTGAGACTTGTATTGTATTTCTTTCTTTTATTTATACCCTAGATTAGAATCTCGTGTATTACAGGATTGAAGTAAATATAATGTTAAATGTGTTGTAAAAAAGTTATGTTATTTAAAAGGTTTGTGTGTTCAATTGGTTGAAAAATTGTGTATCACAGGATGAATAAAATATAATAACACATATTAACTTATGTAGTCGTGAATATATGTGTCTAAAGAAATAAACTTTGATATATTTTATAATTATACTTTTACCATCAAAGTATCAAACTAGAATATATATTTTATTTTATATTTAAATTGGTAATAGAAAAAATTATTATCATTATTTTTCCTCCTTTTTAATTTTTTAATAAAAATAATTTAAACATATTCTAAATTAAAAAAATAAGTTTTTTTCTAAACATAATAATTAATTCATATATTCAACGAATATAATATTTATCTATTTTCATAATTTATAATTAAACTAGGTTGAGGATCAAATAGGAAGTATCCTTATTGTAAGAATGGTAAGAAGGATTTTAATATTCTCATAACCGAATTAAACGAACTCCGATTGAACTCATTTAAGTGGCGTTAGAACCGTCTCATCGAACCCTTTCATGTTAGCTTTTAGGGTTTAGCTTTTGAGGTTTAACTTTTAGGTTTTGTTTTTAAGGTTTAGGTTTTTCTTTTAAGTGTGCGTGGGGGTTTAGGTTTTTGGGTG
>WOUH02000001.1:4075157-4087286 GCA_009936405.2 Stevia rebaudiana
GTAAGGCTTGTCTTCATCTTACCCCCCTCAGACCCTACCTTTAGGTGGGATATACTGAGTACGATGATGATGATGATAATGATTTTAGTAAACTAAGGATCTTACGAATCTTTATATGAAAATACAAGCATAAGACCTTAACCGGTAAAGAGGTAAACACCTTTGGTGTATAAATGTGGATCATCATTACCTTGTGAGAACACCTCCCTACCCCATGCGGTACCACCCCCGTTGAATGATAAGAGTGAAGACCAGGTCAAATATTATACTCTTTGATAGAACTCTGATGGTTACCATATCATCTAGAAAATAAATAAATCTACAAATACTCAATAATCTGATTCATTTTTTCACATCAAAATTGACACTAATCTTCTTCATCGAACACCAATTTCATACATCAATCCAAAAATGCTTTTGCAGGAGTATGATGTAGGGGTGTTGATCGGGTTTTTGTTATTGGAATTCTACTCATAACCGAATCAAATAAGATTCGGTTTATGTGGGTCAGGTTAATCGGTTTTTGGGTTCTAAGTACAAGTTAAAATACATACTTTACAATGTAACTTAACATGTCATTTATTTGATAGTAAACACAAAATTCAAATAAAAGCAATCTCAATATTATCTTCCGTCAAACTTCATGCTATAAAACACATATTAACAAAAAATATATATTAAAAAACTAATTGTATTAACCACTCGTACAAATAAAAAGAAAACGTAAAATCATATCAACCAATAATGTATTATAGTATTCACGATTTAAATTTCAACATTCATGTCCCCTCGTCGATTTTAATGAAATAAAATAAGCTTATAAATGAATAAATATATATTGAGCTTAGATCACAAGTATATAGCAGTAATAAAAAATAGTTATATTGTTATTATTCAGGTTAATCGGGTTAGACCAATTAAACTTTCTAACCCAGTTACCAAATCAAATACTACACTCGGTTTCGGGCTCTATCTTAATCAGGTTCGGGTCGTTCAATTTTTATCTTAATTGGTTCGTTATTCGTGTTTCAGGAAAAAAAAAAAAAAAAACCGACACCTATAGTATGTTGCCAAATCTAATTCTTTGGTTCAAATATATTTTACAAACCTTCACTATGTTATGTCAAAATGGTGAAACACTCCAAACAAACAATCATTATGTCAAGATGGACGATGGTGATTCATTCTCAAAACATACAAATTATTATGTCAATATAGTGACGACCCTAACAACAACATAAACAGGTGATAAACACACTCAGAAAGTCACAGCTCACAAAGGTATAAACATATGTTAGTTGTCAAGACATGCTTTCTCATATTTTGTTACTTTACCTGAAACAGCTTTTAAAGCTGCTTGACCCACCGTGAAAACACCGCTTCCCAAAACCATAAGAGGAGAAACTCCTGTAAATACCAATTTTCTTGTTCTTTGTAACACGAACGCTATGTAAAGTGTTGTCCACCTATATCCTTCACATTTCAAGCGTTTTAAGCATCTCTACAAGTTTCCAAAAGTGTGGATCGACCTTACGGTTATCTTTCGTTATATTTCTTACCATTATCTTCCATCTTTGACCTTATCTTAGGTTGTTAACAATAATTTTTCCCCGTCCTTTATCTTTCATCCAAATTAATATTAGTAATTAATAATATTTAATTAATATATTCGAGAGAGTGTTTATGCGCAAATCATTTTCCATGCCATCATCATGATCACCCTTCCTCAGTAGTTCCAATACGCATGGTGTTAGTTTAAAGTTTGAAGTTGACCGCATTTTTCAAGCTCATCACATGGCATGCTTGTACCACTTATGACTTAACCTTATCCAAACAAAAATTAATAATAATATTTTATATTTGGACATGTCTTCTGGTTCGGCACTGAACTGAACAGACCGGTGTAAATCATAAAAGGGGCCTACAACAGAGACCACAATAATATTTTCAATACATTTTAATATTATTACTAATCAAAATTTAAAAAGAAAAAAGTAAAAAAAGTCACAAGACTATCAGTTCACGCTAATTTGTGCTGGACAATTCGATGAAAACTGAACAATACTAGATTAAGATGAATTCCAACATGAGATCTTTTTTACATGCATGGTTATAAACCTTCAAAAATAAGATTTATGTAACACATTTAACCGATTTTTATTAAATTGTATGCAGCATAAACAAAGTATGGTTAGTTATACTTTTTTTTTCGACCAAGAAAACGACGGTACACAATGGTACGGGGTCTTTTTATTCTCAACGACGGTACACAACTATTTAAGGATTCTTTATAAAGATATATTACTTGACGTTTCTAAATTTTAATGAATACTAATAAAACAACATCGTAAGTTATATATATAGTTTAGTTTAGGTTAAAAAGAATATTGATAAAATAGCTAATGACATTAAAATTACAATCCTAAAATATATGCACCAGCCGGGAATCGAACCCGGGTCTGTACCGTGGCAGGGTACTATTCTACCACTAGACCACTGGTGCTTGTTGATTCTTCAAAGAAACTTTATAACTTATAGTGAAACAGTTTTCAGTTTACTAATTTATTCTTTTTGTAGAATTAATGCCACCTTTTTGTAACCAAGTTGAAATGGACCCGTTAACAGCTTAAGATGAGTCAAGCGTAAGAGTTTAAACGGACTTAGTGAAGTTGGAGCTTGATTAGGCTGAATTCAAACATGAAAATTGATCAACTTGATTAACATCAAACAATAGTTGAATATAAAAATATTTATATATATTTAGAAAATAACATGATTCGTACACAAGTCTTGCAACATATAGCTTCAAGTACATGCATATGAAGCAATGATTTGCAGTTTGTGATGATTTCGTTATTGATAGGTTATTAGCTCTAATGCATGATATGTTCAAAACTTTTTCCCATAACATAAAGCATTTTGAAAAGTTTTATCCTAAAAAATCTTCATCTTATTTTTGAAAAAAATTTATATTCTAGTCTTAAAATTGATTCTGCCACAATACGCGTATACTCAACAAAGATCTAAATACCAATACAAAAATAAAAAATAAAAAAAATAAAAAAACATTAGAAACCACCAGAAAACAAATGCAAACATCATTGGAACAAAAAGGTCTCTGTTTTTTCAACTTTCTTAACCGTTTCTAACGTTTTTTCTCTCTACAATATATCACAACAAACCAAAACCAAAATTAACCAAACATCTGTTTAACTTCCAATTAAAACTAGCAAAAAAGAAAAAAAAAAGTTTAAAATCCCTCCATCACTAAAATAAGTTATCTCTGGAATATTAGCATCTAAAGATTATATCCCGCTTTCGGATAAGCTCCTTTTTTATACACGATCATCACGAAAATCAGGCTGATAATGGGGGAAATTCGTCTTCATTTTTTAAACGAATTGAATTTTCTCTGATCCTGAAATCCCACAAAAAAAACACCAAACTAAAGAAAATAACAAAAGTATCGGTGCCAATTTATGGCCATTTGTTTACAAGGGTTAATTTGAATCCTAACCCTGTGTTTGTTTTATCTCCAACGGGTCAAATCAGAAAAGTTAGCTAAAATAAGTGGGTCAAACAGGTAGAATAACCTTGATATTAAAGAAAAATATTTAAAAAAAACATAAAAACCAGTAAATCTAAATAAGAGTTTATTACACAAAATGGTTCTTGTGGTTTCAATATTGTAACGAGTTTCGGTGTTAAGCTAACTTCCGTTAACGTTATTGTTTCTGTTAGATTAAAGTCAAATGACCAGATTACCCCTTGATTTTTACCCACCAGACCTACCATTTTGTGACCTTACTTTAATACATGATCAGAATATTTTTTGACATAATTACTTTTTTACTTTAATTAGTTTTGACATAATACCCAACATACCATTTTGCCACATTAATACTAAAATAAAAGTCTTATAAAAATAACCATAAAAACCATTGAATTTAAATTACCTCCCTTCTTTTCTGCCAAATGTATTTCCTTTCGGGCTTTGAACATAAGTGGGAGATGGTTCTGCATTAGTTGGGTTCTCGTTTTCGGGCATAGACCGAAAAGATCCAAATTCAAGTTTCCTAGTTTGGATTGCAAAACCGTTGGTGGTTGAGTTAACCAGGTTAGGGTGGTGGTGAGTTTGGTTGGCATTGACACGGGTCTGTTTTGGGGACCATTCAAGTGGACTTTGGGTTGCATGGTTAGCTTCAAGGACCAATTTGGGTTCACCGGATGTAACCCGGGTTCGGTAGACATGACCGTTAGAGACCGGTGGTCCACGGTTCCTTCCTCTGCCCCGTGTTGGTGGCAGTGGTCTATCGTCGCATGTATTTGAACCCTGCAATAACATGAAATTTATATGAATTTATGGCACATTACAATATATATGTTATTAATTTACTATTAATTCAAGCAATGTAATTAGAGGTGAAGATAATTCATATTTCACGTATTAATATTTAATAATTTCCAGAACATAAAAAGATACAATGTAGACCCTATTTTGACCCGCACTACAAAAAAAGTAATACCCGTTTTGACCAGTTAACCTTTTTAGCCACCTCTGAATTTAAAAAAAATAATAACAAAAAATACCATATTAGGAATGTAAGGCCCGGTCCCACGCAACGCATCATTACTCCGGTTGCGGTTAGACCCGTTGACATACTTATTGTGACCCGTCAACACACCGTTTGCATTCACCCGAGAACCCAAATTCTGTTGAAACGGTGCGGGCCATGAGTGAGCGGTTGCAACCGGGTCCCACGTGTTCTTATTCGCATACGGTGAAGTAGGTGGACTCGGGCTAGACCGAACCATGTTTGTTGACAACGCATAACCGTGACACCCTTGACCGTATAACAAATTCCTTATGTGAGCATCATAATCACCCGTAAGATCAGAAAACGGGTTCAATACTTCGGTTTCCCCGACAATATTATCGGGTGAATTGTCATTATCGCCCTTGTTGATACACAAGCAAATTGTATCTCCATCTGGTAACTCAGACCCTCCGTTTTCCATCAATAGTTCAAGGCCCGTTTTGTTGGTATCAACAGAATCGGTTTCTTTCTCTAGGTTTGACTCGGTCAACGGAGGGGCATTTTGATCATTTATGTAGTCGTCAAAATCGCCGTTTGAGAACCGTGAGTATAAATCATCCTCGTAATAGGGAGATGAAATGGATAAATTTTCAAACCCGTTAGAAGCAAGGGTTAAGGTGGAATCGGGCCCGTATTTGGGCTTATGTCTTTGTAAAGTGTTTCTGAAGAACATCTTGATCTCCTCTTTGATATTGTTGTTTGGTAGTTGCAGGATTTTACCGAGTCTGCGGGCCCCGTATCTAAATGCACTGCGTATCCGAAAATAATTTCCTACAAAAGTAAAAAATTAAATAGATAAAGGGGTGTCTAGCTGCATATTTAGAAAGTGATCAGTGTTGTAAATATCGTTAGGCGCTAATCAGGTGGTAGAGTACCGAATCGCGATTAACTTGGATTAATCGGATTGGAATTCTTATTGTAATTTTCCAAACTTAAATATATACAATTTTTTTACGGATTTGACCAAATGTTGACTAGTTTTTGACCAATTTTGACCAGTTTATACCATTTTTTACCTACCGATTAGGTGTAATTGCAATGGTGGAGTACCAACTAGCAATTAATCGCCGACTAATTACGATTTAAACACATTAAAAGTGATTATGTAATATTAAATAGCTAGAATCATGGTTTTATAACAGCTAACTAGTGTTTAAATGTGACTGTTATTTGAACTTCTAACAATCTTGTTTGACTGTTTAAAAAATTCTGATTATCCAAAAATAACCCTTGAATAATTAGATAAAAAGTAGTAAAATCTGTCTACTGTAAAACTAAATTCTGATTATTGCGCCTTCAAGTGACAATATTCAGATAATCAGTACAAAAACACATCCAAAATATATAGAGACAATTAATAAAATTATCGTGCAGACAAAATATACAAAAATGGTGTGTTTGGAAACATAAAAACCTATTTATTATCCATTTGTGATTTTTATACGAAAAAAACAAAAAGTATATACCTTTGTGAACACTTCGTCCAAGATTGTTGTTTTCTTTAAGTGGATCGATTATATTCAGATTCTTGAGATTAAAACCCCGAAAATCTGATTCGGTTCCTTTAGAAGGCACTATAAACATATCCATACAATTCTTCCTGAATTCGGCTCCCAATAACACATCGGTATCTTGATTCTCAAGGGCTTCCGCTGCATAATTAATGTATAAATTATGATTAAAAAAAGTTTCAGATTTTTTTTCTTCTATTGAATAAATAAATGTGTTACAGAAACAATAACGTTACAAAAATGATATAAGATGAATTAAGAGGTTGTCTGTATTAAAAAAAAATTAACTTTGATCAACTTACAACCCATTTGACCCGTTTCCCTTTCAAGTAGAGCTGGCAAAACAGGTCTAAACGGGTCAAACATGACACAACACGATTAACACAAGTACTAAACACGAACGAACTACTAAACTAAACGCGTCAACTACCCAAAACACGAACACAGACTTGATAATAAACACTTAAACAGGTTAAACGTATATGACATGTTTATAACACGACACTACACGACCCAACCTGTTTAACATGGATAATAAACAAAATAAAATAAAAACCAGCAAAAATTAAAATCAATATCCTTAAACAACAATTCGCAACATTTTAAAAACAAAGACCCGTAAATTTCTTTTAACCTTAATATATATTTTTTTATTCTAAAAAATTAATATATAAACAAGTTTAATCATGTCTTAAACAGGTCAACGGGTTAAGAGCTTTCTGGACATGATTTTAATCGTTCCATAAACAAATCAACTTGTTTACACAAAACCTGTTTAACTTAAACATAAACATGTTTAATTCGTATTATATCATGTCATGTTAATAGGACCGTGTCATAAATTGCGAACCTTACTTCTTATTTTGTTATTGGCCAATATGACCCGTTTGAGATAAAACACCCATATTGACCAATTCATAACTAAACGGGTCAAAATTTCCACCTCTAGCCTACAACTAAAATCTTTAGGTTATGCCATTATGGTCAAATTGGAGAGATTTTTATGACCAACAACACTTTTCTTTTCCATGAAAAATGTATTAATTAAAATTAATTTCTAAACTGTAACAAGAAAATGTTAACAAATTTTTCAATAAAATACTTAAACATAAACGGTTTTTTTCAAACCAGGATATTTACTTATTGCGTACCCGTTAAGCTAGAAAGTGAAGATTTGCAAACGGGACCATCCAAACTAATGCAATAGTTATCCCAATCAAACTTTGCATAATAATCCAAAAATCTGTAAAGAACCTATGAAGAGTGCAAATATAGATTATTAGTTAAAACTATGATTTTGTGTAAAAAAGGCGAAGAGATTACCTCTAACGGTCCATTTAAAGAAGCATGGAAAACATGAAAAATGTAAAGGACTAATGTTTCCAACGCGTATGTAGATATTAAACCATGATGAGCACCGAGTATGCGACTTTCATAGTAACACCATGCTTTTATCAGAATAATGCTGCGTTTGAAAAGATGATCTTTGCCAGCAAGGCGGTCCACCTGTCATCAATCAGTGAATTAATAAAAAGTAGTTAAAAAAAAGATGATATTTTTTGTAAAAAGGCGACAAGTAACATCAATATGTTTAGCTAAAATAAAATGGGTTGAACAAACAAAAAGTTATCGAATGCATATTTTTAAAGTATACAATCTTATAAATTCTTTTTTTATTATACTATTATTATTATAAATAGTTATTTGTAATTACAATTGATATATAAACAATTTTAAATACTGAAAAAAGGTCCTTCAAGCTGACTTGACTTGACCCGTTTACAATTTTAATGTATACAACTATACAATCTTTTAATTTTTTTTCTTTTCAATTTAAACTATTATTTAGAAACTAAAAATACTTATTGAAAATCATTAATAAGATTTTACCTGTTCAAGAAAACAGAGTGTACAAAGTCCACCCAACTGATTAAATGATATATCTATTACAGTATCTTGAACAAGACATTTCACAAGTTTCACCTGCCAAAAAGAAATAAAAACTAATATTATAAACAAAGGAGGACAGTCATGTCAACAAACAATTACAATATAACAATTCATTAATAATTTTATGATAATATTATTATTAATCATGAACCTGTAAAATAGAATTGGCAAGATGCGCGTGTCAGAGAGGTTGAGTAACTGGTTGATACAGTATGTCTTATTATATCGGGTGGTTGGGTTGACCCGCAAACACTCGTTTTGTCCATTTGTTTACAAATATGAATGTGTTGATTATGATTAAAAAAATGTATTTACAGCAAAAATCTAGAATCTTTGAATTGAAAAACAGTTTAGGAGAGTTTACGTTTAAAAAATAATAAATGACTTTAGGTAAGACTCAACCAATTTGACCATTTCCCTTTCAACAACTTTTTTTTCTAAATCAACATACTTGAGATTAAACACAACCCATTCATAAACTTGGTTTTAAAAGCGCGAAGCGCACAAAAGCAGGGTCTAAAACCGAAGAGCAAAGCAGCACGCTATTCATACGCGAGACGCAAGGTGTTTATATAATCTTTTTTTATGCATCCCATAGGTTTTTAGCAATCTCTACCCAAAATATAGCCATAAATAAAATTTATATACAATAAAATGTATAAATTACCTACATGCACAACACTTCGAAGCATAAAAAAACCTCATGTACAAGAAGCGTGCATTAGTGGGAATTTTTTCCCAAAAAAAACGCGCCTTTTGTGCGCCTTGAGTCACATACCTGACGCGCTTGAGGTCGCCTTGCGCATAGGCGCCTCAGATGCGCTTTTTAAAATAAGTTTATAGATAATTGGATCGAAAACTAAACATATTAAGATGAAACATGAAGTAGAGTACAATCATAGGTGGGACTTGATATGATCCAATAATTTGCACAACAATAATATTTTAAAAAAATTAAAAAATTGTGTTATGATTATAACCTCAGCATCTATAAATTGAGTATCCTTTAACTCAAATTCAGAATTTCCATGTTTCTCTTCTTCTTGAAGAACACGTAGAACTTCACGGGGCAAAAGTTCATCCAGATTAGGAGTACTAAGGACCGTTAGATCAATGTCTCCATCAGGAAGATATGTTTTGAGTGGCACCGAACCATACGGGAATACCTAACAACAATTCGTTTAATAAAAAAATTCTTCAGTATATACACATCTCAAAGAATATTTAAATTTGGCACAAAAATCCCTTAATTGTGATGATTTTAGCACATAAACTATGTCATTTGATAATCATGATATGGCATAAAAAGAATAAAGTATTCACATTATCACACGAAATAATAATTTGCATCATCATTTAACTATAACTACAAATCTACAACAAACAATTGAAGCGCGTGCAAATATAACACCGAATAATATATAGTTCCACAGTTCTATCAGTTGCAAGTTAAAGAAAAATAAATCTAGTTAACTGATATAAAATTCCATAAAAGCATACACATTTTATATGAGAGTAAGAAATAATTTAACTAAAGGAGAACATATACAAACATCATCATCATAGAATATACATATCATTGAACAGGAATAAGAACAGAAATAATCAGTTTTTGGAAACTTTTTGCTGCTTCTGACAAGGATTACTTTGAACTTAAAATCATCTTATTAATAAGACTACAACCACATAATTAAAATTGAATATCAGTTCAAGAGAATATCATAGTGTTGCAGATAAAAATAGTATAAATAATTCAGCAAGTAGAAAAAAAAATCTCAGATTAATAAACGAATCAGTATACTTTAACAGATCAAAAGCACTAGGAGTATATATATATATAAACTCAAACCCTGATGACGAACAGATTTACACATGCAAAAACAAACCAGATGAAGAATAATTTGTGGTACAATTGAGTTAAATTAACCTCTAATCGAAGATTCAATCTGATGAGCCTCTGCACGTATTCAATCACATCTTTCCTTTTCTCTTCAGAATCCAAAGTCGGGTGTATGCAATTCAACACATCCCGAGCCGGTTCTTCAGCCAAGACCCAAGTCTCAACCCGAATCGAATTCGGATCCGGGTTACACAATGGTGCGGCAAAAGAAGGAACAAACGGGCGATCCTCGTCCATACCAAGATCGCCCATTCAATCACAAAAATCAAACAGATATCGATGAATCGAATATGTATAGTAACGCAAAACCCTCCAAAGAATCAATCAAATTCCCCCAAAATTCGCACGAAAAAAGGTTTCTTAAACTGATTTCCAACACATGATTGCAGAATCGAAGCTAAATTTAAGAAGAAAAAGAAGCAAAATTGGGGGAAATATTTATAGGGTTTATGGATAAAGATTACACACAGAATTGTGTATCTGTGTGTGCTTATCTTCAGAACACAAATCCAGACGGTTACCCCTTCGATCTTTTCTTCTTCGTCGGTTTCTCTGACATGGGTATATAGATATACAGATGGTGTATGTATAGATTGACTACGTTTATGTGTAAAAATTTTATTATTTATGCATCGATTTGTGAAGAAAACACGAGACGAGAAGAGACGCGACGCGATGGAAGCGAGGAGATAATTATGGGCAATTAGCAAACAAGCATGTGTTTCTTTCGGTCATGTTATATTATTAAATGTGCCCTTCAACTATTGGTTACGTTAGTTTTTTGGATATTTTTTGTATATTTTATGATATTAGTTTTTTTTTTAACAGCAAATAGCACGGCAACCCGGCCTCACCGTGGCAAACAGATCAGTCTTCAGCCCAATGAATCGCTGAAAGCGTGGCGACCCCGCCCCACCAATCCAGGAGGAAACTCACTTTGTGGGAAAAAACCCCCTGGCTCACTCAAGAACATTTTTTTTGCTTCGAGTGAGACTCCAACCTGGGACCTCCCACTTAGAAAGTACCCAGGATACCATTGAAACAAATGCCCCTTGGTTTTTATGATATTAGTTAGGACTGCTTGTTTACCTCTTAACATGTTCTTAGTGGTTCAAACCTTTTTCAGGTTCAGCACCTAATGGTTCACACTGTTTGTTTCGCGAGCAGATGTCTAAATGAATCAGACATTTGTCTCTTAATGGTTAAGCATTATACTGAGTCTGAATGATTGACATCTTATCTCAATTGGTAAGACATTTTCCTCGGAATGGTTAAACATTATATTGACTTTTAATGGTTCACGACTCTTACCTGATTCAACACTTAATGATTCAGGTCTCTTAGTGGTTCAGCACTTACCCTTACAAAATGAAATCAAAATTTAGTTGTTTGTGAGTTTTTTTATCTTTTAAGAGATTGAAGATCACCTTATCTTTAAGTTAGCCATTGCTAATTATTATTATTAGAGATGTGACTTCTAGTCACATGCATTTTTTTATGATATGTAAATAAATGTAAACTAGGTATATTCTCGTCGCGCGTTGTGGCGACACTCATCGGCCTATTCTTCTTTTTCGCGACATTGTTGAGGTAATCGATCCAATTTGCATGACAACCTGCCATCCAACGATCTACTACCAGACGTACAATTGCATTAATTATATGCAAAAAAACATCAAAAGAGTTGCGGGAATAAGACAAGGTGAAAATTTTGTTTGAACAGATTAAGATTTTGATAAGTCTTCAATAAAGCCATATCCATAAAGTGCTTATGACAAAATAAGATTCATTAAATAAATAAAAAGTTCATGATAACCAAAATTTCTAAAAGTTGATTAAAACCAAAAATCAAGATTAGGATTCACCACCATTAAATAACAAACCAATTCAATCCGTTTAAAAAAACTTGATCTTTTTAAACCTTTTAGATAAGTAACTCATTTGATACTCGAGACCCATTCAATTAAAATGATTGTTTGCCCCGTTTAATAAAAATAACCTGCAAAACAACAACATTAGTCTAAGGTATTTGAAAAGCATAGAAGAAAACAAAGTAGAAGGTATACCAAAGAATAAAAATGTGGAAAACAGTTTCATTTAGGACGCTAGCAGCAGCAGTCAAAGGTTTTAAGCCATGGCATATATCCTACATGCTTCAAATCAAGTTCAG
>WOUH02000001.1:4101502-4123656 GCA_009936405.2 Stevia rebaudiana
AAGTCGAACACTGAGTTTCAGATAGATCAGTTTCGAATTCAAACCTGGTGGGGGTTATCTCTATCTCGAATACGAACGGGTGGTTTATCCCGATTTCACCTCTAGACTCCAGGGTTATAAATAGAGGTTCTCTGCAGCCTCAGAAAACACACCGAAAATTCTCAGCTCTCTACGAATTCGTTTCCTATGCAGCTTGTGCGTTTCTGATAGACGATTCTGCATTAAATCCTGGGAGGTTACGCTGCAGCTTACAGCAATTGAAGCGCGTAAAATCATTTAAGGACAGGAACCATCCGTGCAGTCTACAACCCGAAGAACAACCAATCAACAGGTCGGTTTTTACGTTTATAGTTGTTTGATTTAAGTCCAATAACGGGACAGTCTGTTTCTACTCCTTTCTTATAACCAGTTTTGGTTGAATAGGATCTGAACTGGTTAGATCTACAACTCGGTGAATAATTAAATCATAAACTTTATTTATTATTGTTGATTTAAAATATTTACAGCAAAAAGTCATTAAGTTTTTAAGGCCATGTGTAGTACTCGGGTAACTGGGTAATGAGAGTGATGTGACAAACTCATCACGCCCCTAACACCACGCTGCCAATAGATGATTGAGCATGATGGGGTTCGTGGTGTAAGGAGGAGATAAGTTTTTATTCTTCAATCAATTATAATATAGCACATCACTGGCTCACACACTTACTTTTTACTAGTCACTGACTCATTGCTACCTTCTCTTACTTATTACACCCATTTTTTCTCACACTCAGTTGCTTTCGTGACGCTTACGTGACATGACATCACCATATCCTAATAAGTTAAATGGTCACATCAACCAAAAGAATAAAACAATTTTCGACCAATTCTAGACTAAGTGGCCGTTCAAAAAAAAGTTCTAGACTAATTAAAAAGTATTTTAATTTTAAAGTAATCCAAAAAGTATTAATAGACTCTATACATAAAATAATAATAATATTAAGTATATATAGGATTCTTGTAGACAATTAAGCATGAGGTGGGAATTCAGATGTCTGTCTTTATCTTAGTTGTAGTCACTTTGGTTTCTGCATTTTGGGTTCTCAAACTATACAAAAAGAATCATACAAATAAACATCTACCCAAAGGGTCTTTGGGGTACCCTTTGATAGGAGAAACATTTAGTTTTCTTCAAGCACAGAAAAAGGATCAAGGCCCTGAATGGATCCTCGATCGGGTCAAGAAATATGGACCTGTTTTCAAAACGTCCCTAATGGGTGCACCCACGGTGGTCATTATAGGTCAAGCTGGCAACAAGTTCATACTTGGGTCTGATGAAGATGTTCTTGTTGCGAAACAACCCAAGACACTATCGACAATAGCCGGAAAACATAATATATTTGAACTCACCGGATCAAGGTGCATGTTTTACATCTTATTGTTTCTTAATTTAATTTTGTTAGATATTTATTGTATATGATGGCTTAGTACTAACTATCTCATTCTAATGGATCTTTATGTTCAAATGCAAAAATGTAAAGTTTGTTTGGGTAAGCAAAACACTGAATTAACTTAACCGAACCAAATTAACTGAAGAAACCAAACCGAAAAAACCAAATAAAAAAATAAAAAATAATCAAACTGAAAAAAGAAAAAAAAAACAAACTGACACGTTAGGTTCAGTTGCGTTTTTTTCCAATTTTTTAAAAATGTAAAAACCAAACCGAACCGGACCACCTAGTGTTTAATTTTCTTAATTAAACTAATGTGCTCATAAATTTTATATGTGTTTATGTATATATATTAATATACTTGATTTGTCAGCTCTTATGTATTTTGTAATATATGATAGTCGTTCACAATTACCTTCTGGCATAAGTGTGCTAAATTGTTGATTAACAATTGGATTTGCGAAGTGAAGAAAATATTTAACCATTTTTTGTTCATATCATTGCACAAATTAACTAATGCATTATCTATTACCAATCCTACTCTTTGCATTTTACGTCTTATAACCTTAAAAAAAATAACCAAAACAAACTGAAACCAAACCGGAAACCGATTGGTTGTGAAAAACAAAAACCGATTATTTCGGTTTTGGTTTTGGCAAAAAACCGAACCAAACCAAACACACAATTTAGTTTGGCATGTTAGTGAGTCTCTCTATTCTTTGTTATTTGGTTTGGATTACTCTTGTTTAAAGGGAAAATAGTTTCAACATGGTATGTGGAACCGACCTTTATCGTGTCAATAAGGATACGCTTGTTTTTGTTTTCATGACTCGAGCTTATAAAAATCGAGCTTATAAAAACCGGCTCTCACTTGTGTTCGTAGACCTAAAAATTTTGTTTACTAGTATCAAAACCTTTTGAATTTTCATTTCTATTAAGAGTAAATTATTTACTAGGTCATGTCAACGAGTTTTTTATTTGATTCGGTTAATAGGACTTTTTTAATGTGCTTTCAATTTTAGGAATCACTCTTTGCTAAGATAAGAGACATATAAAAAAAGTGAGATCACTTAGTTGCTTGTATCAAGAACTAGCTTGTCGATAGAACGAATAGTTAGATTGTCATAATTATTTTTTTTTACCAATTTATAGTTATATTTTTTTATATTGAAATGGTCTGATAACAAGACAATAATAATGCTTTGCATTCTGTGATACTCATATGAAAGTATGAAACATTTTTATTGGTTCTAATACCTTAGAATTAGCTTGTAACACGGGTTAATTCCTAAAAATCTAAAATCAACCGACATCAAGCATTTTTATTGGTTTTAAATTTTTAACACCTACGTGATCTTAAACAGGTACCAGTTGATCAAGGGAGCACTATTAACCTTCATGAAGCCAACAAGCCTACAAAACAACATCAAACATATAGACGATTTGATAACGAATTTATTCCTAAAATCAACCGAGAAAACCGACATAATCCCAACCGTTGATTTCATGAAACGCATCACATTCAACATCGCATCTGCAGTTTTATTCGGCATTCAAAACGAGCTCATAATCAATGAATTCTGTCATGATTTCACAATTGCTTTCAAAGCGGTTTGGTCTATTCCGGTTAACTTTCCAGGAACAACTTACTGGCATGGAATGCAGGCTCGATCTAGAATCACTAATCGGTTAATGCCGATCATTAGGAAGAAGAAAGATGACCTTCTTAAGGGAAGATTGAACCCTGAAAGTGACATTTTATCGACCTTAATTTCATTAAAGGTACAAAATGAAGAGGTGATTAGTGACGAGATGATTATTGATAATTTTGTCACTATGATGATTGCTGGCCATGATACTTCTGCAATTCTTTTGAGTTTAATGGTATGGAAGATGTCTAAAGATCCTAAGATCCATCGAAATATTTTTGAAGGTACAAAGAATTGTTTTCATTAAAATTTTGTCAGAAAATGGAGGGGTCGTATAGGACAAGTAGAAAAAGTTGGGCCCTTAATAAATAAATATTTTTTAAAAAAGTATATAAATTTTAGAATTAATGTGTATAAAAAATTCAACTAATATATGCATACAAATCTTTTTTCCTTTTAACTCGTGACCTTGGGAAGCGGTTGCCTATATTGTCGCTCTGCCTAGGCGACAATAAGGTGTTAATTGTATTAGGTTGACAAGTGGAATTGTTCGATTCGAGCATAATTCGTATTTTAACTTGTATAAAAGAACATCGATCATAACCCGCATGCATATAAAACCGTGTAATCTGAACATGTCTCATTTATTTCATTTATCCACATGTATCGAATGAGTTGACTAGTATAAATGTATAATCAAGTTGTAAATGTGTTAATAGGTTGGTGGGTTGGATAATGGGCCAAAATATCACAAACGGGTTAGTGGGATGACTTGTTTAATAAACCGGTAAAATAGGCTAACCTAAACACGATTTGTTTGATTAAACACATCCAACAACCTGTACACACGCGTCTTGTTTAGTTACCGCACCTTGTTTGATTAAACACTCTACCCAAACCTAACTTGCCACTCAAACGAGTTACATACAATAACCCATAACGTAAATAATTATTCTTGTGTCCTGTCATATATTGACACCTCGGATTCGAATGACAAGAATGTTTTTTTATTTGATTAAATTGTATAAAGAGCAAAATGAGATATTAAGAGATACAGAAGGAAGGAAAGATCAAAACTTGACATGGGTTGATATACAAAAGATGAAATATACCTGGCGAGTTGCACAAGAGTTGATGAGGATCATTCCTCCTGTTTTTGGAAGCTTCCGAAAAGTGGTAAATGACACTACTTTTGGTGGATTCGATATCCCAAAAGGATGGCAGGTATTGTGCCATTTTATAATCCTTTAAATAACATTATATATATAATTGACAAAAAAGTTAATGTTTGATACATAATATGAATTTATTCAGGTGTTTTGGTCTGCGTACAACACCCACATGGATAATGATATATTTGTGAACCCAAAGGAGTTTGATCCATCTCGTTTTGAAACCAATTTGTCAAAACCGATTCCTCCTTATACTTACATACCCTTTGGTGGGGGACAACATTCTTGTATCGGGAACGAATTTGCGAGGGTGGAGACACTAATCACGATGCATAAATTGGTGACGATGTACGAGTGGTCACTTATATACCCCGATGAAGCGATTACCCGACAACCAATGCCATATCCATCCATGGGTCTCCCAATCAAGGTCATACCAAGAAGTGGCGCAACTACAACAAATTGAAATATATACATCTGATTTTATGCAAGAAATGGTTTTTAGAATTGCTTGGAATCTTGCAAGCACTATTATAGTATTTTGATGGTTTTATTTGAAATCTGAATAAGATAATTTAAGAAGGTACATATGTTTAAGTTAAGTGTCACCAAAAATATATCAAAGTTGTGTTGTACTATCGCCAAACTACCCAAACTATACATATATGAAATTAAAACACACTAAATGTCGATAATATTATTAAACATAATACGGTCTCGTAAGTGATAGAAAATTATGAGGATTAAGAAACAAGTCTTCTTGAGTAATGAAACATGAAATGACTACTAAATTGAAAAGAGAAAATGAAACATAACTGAATTATTACACAAAACGGAATGATTCGAGAACTAAACTAACTCACATCAACATCTAGTTCAACAAATTCATTAATTGTGTTAATAAAAATGTTCTTAAAAAAACTTGTTACAAACATTAAGTTTTCTACAACCTCATCATATAATACCACAATGTGTAATATACAAGAATGAACTTTATCATAATATCGATCATTTTAGTTGTATATTTACAAACTACAAACAAGAATTTTATCTTCAACCTCATTATATAGTTCAACTTGTGATATATTAGAATGAACTTGACTTTGTCATTTTAATTGGTTTATAATTCTAAAAATAAATTTAGTTTGGATTATATAAACCCTAATTTGAAGATTTTATTTTGGAGATAATCCTAGATGACATGTGTTGTTACACTTCTTTGAGATTCGGACTTGTGATTAAAACATTTAACATTTCTCATTTACACACACAACACACTCACTCTCCACACTCATCCATCCGAGCAATGTCTTACGTGCCTCCTCACCTCCGCAAGTCAATCGCCGCCACCGCTACCACCACGACGACCACCGCCACCGCTACCGCCACCACCACAACCTTAGATAACGCCACCGCAAACCACAAGCTTCACTCTAAATCCATTAACAATGCCTTTTCCAATGCAGCTACTCGCCGGAGCTCAGGCAACAATCACATCCAACCGTCGAGAGCTCTTTCCGTACCTAACGCAGTGTTTCCGCCATGGAAGCCTTCTGAACGCGTTTTACGTCTTAAACCTGAACAGGTTACGTGTTCGCTCTTTTGTCTACTGGCTGTGAAACTGTTTCGTTTACGAGAATGATTGAATTCGAAATAATTATTAGTTAATAAGGAAATGATTCTTACGGCATAGCTGTTTCGTGTTTAGTTTTTTTATCGAGTTTTTAGGGCATTTTTCTGGTGTTTTGGACGCATGTATTGTTGAATTGCGATTATTGTTTTCATAGGAAGCCTAATTTCAGCTTTTGATTCTGATTATCTCGCTTGTTAACCAGACTTCATCGATTTCTTCCTTACATCAACATTATGAAGTTAGGGGCACATTTATAGGTCTAGCCTCTTTGAGACAGTATTCAAACTCTGTAACATTCTCATTAAATGCACAAATTTAGGTTTTATCATTACATGATTAAATAATAGACCTGAGAGATTAGGACACAATTCAAGGTTAGGCCTTCTTAAATCGCAAAATTGTAACATTATCATATATTTACAAGTTTCTAGGTCTTATCATACACGGATACATCCTTTTTTTAAACATATATATGGCTATAACTGGTATGAATAATGAAACAAACAAGAATTGTCTATTAATTTGATTATTAGGTTTTCTTATACTGCCTTTGGATACATGTGTGGTTTTGGTACACATACCAGTTAGGATTTAGGGTAGAAACCTATACACTCATACAGGATTTACTATTGTGTGTCTGAATGATTATTGCACGTTTATGCATTTTAAGATGACTACTGCAATAAAATCATGCTACTCACTTCTAAAAATGTTTATCCAAACAGTTAACTGTCCATGTAACATCAGCTGAACACGGAGTGTTTAACTAATTTAGGGATTATATAATTACTTTCTGTAATTAAGTACCACCTTCATTAAATTATGGTTGTTTAGAAGATAACTGTGTTTTCATAATTCAATTCGTAACATACAGATAGAAGAGGTCAGATTACGACTCAATGTTGATGTAACTGTCACTCCTGATTCTCCTCCTGCACCTGCACCAATCGAATCTTTTACAGATATGGTAAACAAATTTGTACTTGATATTCTTTTTCTGATACATGCAATTTATGAACACTTAACAGTTAACACCTACTTTTATTCAGTGTCTTGATTCAAGCATCATGAAAGATATTGCCATTCATGAATACACGACACCAACCTCAATTCAGGCACAAGCGATGCCTGTTGCTTTAAGTGGAAGAGATCTTTTAGGATGTGCAGAAACAGGCAGTGGAAAAACTGCTGCTTTCACAATACCAATGATACAAGTAATAATTAAGAACTTTGTGCATGTAGATATAACTCGATATAATTATCGATTTATTTGATAAATTTTGGTTTTTCATGTCTATTTACTTTTTTTTTTTAAATATTTGCAGCATTGCATAGCTCAACCTTCTGTTAGACGCGGTGATGGTCCGTTGGCATTAGTTTTGGCTCCCACCAGAGAGCTTGCACAACAGATAGAGAAAGAGGTAAGGTAGCTTGTGTTTTAGGAATAATTAAGTAATTGTGGTTGCTACTCCTTGAAAGAGGTAAGGTAGCTTGTGTTGGAAGTAATCTTGATTATGCTTATAAGGGTATTTTAGGAATAATTAAGTAATTAATCCATTTGGGTAGGTCATGTAAATATGAATAAGATATTAAAATCCACGGGTCACAATTGGTGGTTGGTAGTTAGAAGTGGTGGGAATAACTGTATTTTTTTAACCTCCATCTGTTAACTATATGCCTATAAATAGGCTATAAGTATAACCCCTTCATTTGTAAGGGTCGAGTATTAAACATATGCAGTTTATATGTGTGTTAACTGTTAATTATCTCTTGTTTATTCACTGCAAATAGATATAAATCCTTGTTCAATTCCTGAAGTCTTAGATTCTATACAGTATTCTGTAGTTCTAAAAAACAGTCGATATGCATTGCACGTTTGTACACTTTATTAATTGAAATACTGAATTTTGACTCCCTTTACGATCTTTCTTAGTTTACTGCTACTACAGTACAACCTATAGTCTATACATTGATCTTACCATATATTTTCTTTTTGTACCTCTTGATTTTTTATTATATCTGAAGAACACTCGAGTAATCGGTATAAAAAGTTGTACCTTAATAAAAGCCTTGTTGACTTCTATTGGGGGTGCTGATAACATTATTCAATGAAAGATTGAAAGTGAATATTAGCTTTTGACAAATGATACCATTTCTTGAAAATCAAAACTTTCAGCTAAAAAGGTTGAATAGTGTTTTCTGTCATATATATATATATATCTAATTAAGGCTATTATAGGTTTCTGACACACCCTCAATCTAAATTTATATTAACTACACACAATATGTACTAAATTTTTATTAAACTAAATTTGTTTGAGATGTTTATATTTGATCATATCATATGCATATCGAGTAATTGAGGGATACATGTTTTCATGATATGATTACAGGTGAAGGCATTCAGCCAATCATTGGAGTCATTCAGAACTGCAATCGTTGTTGGTGGAACAAATATTTCTGACCAGGTGACAATTACTAATAATGAATTGTTGTTTCATCGAAACAGGAGTTTAATGTTCTTTAATTGGCAATTGTTTGTTTTTGTAATCCATTAAGAATATTATCTAGTGGGTTATGATAGTTGCAGCACAAATTAATTAATTTTTTATATTTTAACAGAGGTCAGAGCTTCGAGCAGGAGTTGAAATTGTGGTTGCTACTCCTGGAAGATTTATTGATCATTTACAGCAAGGAAATACATCTCTCACACGGATTTCATATGTTGTTCTTGATGAAGCAGATAGAATGCTTGATATGGGTTTTGAACCTCAAATTAGAGAGGTAATTTTTGTGTTTTGATGTCAATGCCTAATTCCTCCAGTTACATGTTCCTACTTTTTTTCTTTATTTATTTTTTGTCTTTTTATCAAGTGAAGCAGAAAATTTTCATTGTTATGTTCTTAAGTTAGAATGTTGGTGGTGTATTCATGTGATGGTGCTATTAAGCCTTATTATTATTATTTATTATTATTATTGTTATTATTATTATTACTACCTTTTGCCTTTATTTTTTTAATTTTTTTTTAGTCAAGTGGCCAATGATCTTTGTTTTGTGTCTAGTTGATGTGTATATCATTTAACAAGAAAGCATACCCTTTTATCTGCTACAACAAACTCAAGTGAAGCAGAAATTTTCATTGTTATGTTCTTAACTTTGAATGTTGGTGGTGTATTCGTGTGTTGGTGCTATAAAGCCTGCTTATTATTATATTGTTATTATTATTATTTATGATTTTGCATTTTTTAGGAACATGATTGACTTTTAAAGGTTTTGTGATTATTGATTTTTTGTCCTTAGACTTGTGTTTGCATATGCACTATTGTGAAAATCATTCTTTAAAAATACAAGAACACATGTAAAATTCTCTCAGTCCTGCTTTTAATAAATGGCTAAAATAATAATTCAGACTTATTTCAGTGCTCATATTCTTGTATTTTAATCTGCTATATGTTTTAATTATATTTTAGGTAATGCATAATCTTCCAGAAAAGCATCAAACACTGTTGTTTAGTGCAACTATGCCAGTGGAGATTGAAGCACTAGCACAGGTTTACATTATTTCATATTCTTTGCTGCTGTCATTTTAATATATTTATCTTGTTAATCAAGATACGAATGCATTTATGATTCTAATAGAATCATAGCTCAATAGTCATAAATGTCTATTATTCTGCAATGAATATGAACGTTGCTTATATTTTCCAAACTTCAGGAATATTTAACAGATCCAGTACAAGTGAAGGTTGGAAAGGTGAGTAGCCCAACAGAGAATGTGTCCCAAAACTTGGAGAAAATTACCGAAAATGAGAAGGTGCGAAAAGTTTTACTGTAAATATATTTTATACAAGATTTAGTTATTTTATGATTTTGAACTCAGGTAGTACATTTAAAATAAATAAATACTACCATCAATGAAACTTTTTACAGCAAGCAAAAAGGGCACATATAATTCCACGCAAGATTTAATTTTATGATAGCTGAAATGTAAAAGTGAGATTGTTTCTGACCTTGAGGATTACAAACTACCAGTCCTTTGTTTTTTTTGGGTTGGAAACTTGGAAATTATGGGAATTTTTATTCTAAAAAATGTTAAAATAAGTGAACAGTTTATTTGTTTGTCATCTCTATGTTATGTGCACACTGTATGGGAATTAGTGACAACTTAAGGTTGGTTTTAGCCTGAAATATTAATTTTTTTAGAATTTAACTTGATTTTTTTGACACAGGTGCCTTGTTTTTATCAATTCTTTTTCTATTCACTCTCAACTGTAATTGTATTATTTGAATTACAGTCATCAGTTTCTGCTGTATATTTCTACAGACGGTGATTCTAATATTGGTTATTGGTTAATGAATTCTATTTTCATTAGCAAATCTGGTATACTTGTTTAAAAAATTTCCGATTTGTAATTTTGTACTACTCTTAGTCTCTTACCAACTTTGAGCCACAATATTATCCAACCACCTTCAATTATTAGTTTTCTAATTTAATTCATTCTAGAAACATGGTTCTATTTACATGCTTGTAGTTATAACCCTAAAATATTCTCATATTCCAATTACTGTTAAGCACCAAATGTCATTAGCCTTCAGGACAATTAATATTGTAGTTTTGTTAATTTTTTGATAGTTTCAAAATATAAATATATTGCAGATTGATCAACTACTATCTTTGCTTGTTGAGGAAGCTGCACTAGCTGAAAAATTAGGCCACCAATTTCCTTTAACAATTGTATTTGTCGAACGAAAGGTAGTCTTTATAATCTTTTGAGGGTTTTTTTAATTATATTATTATTCAATTTAATCTTAACAACCATTTAATTGTATATTTTGCATGCAGACAAGATGTGATGAAGTTGCTGAAGCTTTGGTTGCCCAAGGTTTAAATGCTGTTGCTCTTCATGGAGGTCGTACTCAGACTGAAAGAGAAGGTGCCCTTCGTGATTTTAGACATGGTCCTACTAATATCTTGGTAAGTTTGTAATATAAAATAAAAAAAATAAAGTTAATTGCGCAAATCGCCCTTGTGGTTTGATCAAATTGCACATTTGGTCCTCTGAGTTAAAAGATTGCAAAGTTAGTCCAAATGTTTCTGACATGATTGCGCTTGTAGCCTCTGACCATAACACCAGTTAGTTTTTACGGAAAATTAGCGCATGTGCCATCCACGTGACTTGCTATTGCAAACATTACCCTAAAAATGAGTTAAAAAAAGTCAATATAAAATGAGTTAAAATTAGTAAAAAAAATCAATAAAAGATAGTTCACAAAAAAGCACTAATTTTTTTTTTCTGGTTTCTACAAAACTTTATTGATTTAACTCATTTTTATGATTAAGTTTGCAATCGTAATTCACGTGACTAATTTTTTGGTTAAAAACTAACTGGTGTTAAGGTCAGGGGCTAAAGACGCAACACAACCATATTACAAACATTTGAACTAACTTTGCAATTTTTAAAATCTGAAGGCAAAACGTGCAATTTGATCAAACCACACTGGCCATTTGTGCAATTAACTTTTTAAAAATATTTAAAACAATAAAAATTTATTCTTTTGCCGTCTTCCACTGATTTTCAGGTTGCTACCGATGTTGCATCTCGAGGCCTAGATGTTACAGGAGTAGCTCATGTGGTTAACCTGGATCTTCCAAAGGTATTTCTTACTATAAAGATGTAATTTTTTATTAATTTCAGTAGATATCTATGGGGATGTTTGTCTTTTATTTCATTATGTGAAATATTAAATGTATGATTCAAACAATAAAATCAATTTCAGAAAGACAGGGCTTGAAGTTTTAATAATCAGATAATCGGTTGTTTCAGTCTCTGAGATAAATTCCAGCTATTTTTAGGTTAGCACATAAAATGACCAAAATCACAATTTTGTGAAAAGTTCCTCGAATTACCTAAACGCCCTTGTATTAAGGAACACTAGTAAAATATGTTCACAAGATCAATAGTAGTTTTAGAAGTGATCTTTTTTTAATTTTTTTTTATTTTATAATTTGCGTTTAATTCTGTTGATATAAATCTCAGACAATGGAGGACTATGTGCACCGAATTGGAAGGACGGGTCGTGCGGGATCAACGGGTCGAGCCACTTCATTTTATACGGATCGTGATATGGTTTTCTTTTTTCTTTAATCTTTATCTTCTTTTCCTATTACATTTTACTGCCTCTAATCACATTGGACCAAACACAAACTTATGAGTCAAATCTGTATCTACTTGCGATCCCTATGATTTTGTGGAATCATATAATATCATCCATTAACCAGTGGCAATTTCGACTCATTTACTCCCAAATTAGTCGATTTGGGTAGTGTTTTATCTCAAACAGGCAAATGTTTAATAAACATGTTAAACCAAAAGAGTAATATGTCAAAAGTTCAAAACAGGTTGGAATTATTCCAAACTCTATTGTTATTGCATTAAACCTCTTAAAATGGACATTCGTTTAAAGTGATTGAATGGTATTTCTTCATAACAAACACATTCATCATTTACTTGTTAGTGATTATTATATCTCATTACTTGACAAATTGTCATTTCAGTTCCTTGTATCACAAATAAGGAAAGCAATTGCAGATGTTCAATCTGGAAACACAGTGGCTTTCGCCACTGGCAAGGTAAATTTTCTATTTTATTGCTCATTTTAGACCCTTGAATTTCATAAAGTTGACATTATTGGCTAAATAAGTCAATTTGGTTATATTTTCTGCTAATCTGTTGAATGGGTCAAGTGATACATTTTTATCTAAAAACAGACGCAAGCAGAAAGGTTTTCAAGTGTATTCATATCATGTTATTTTAGTTTCTGCTAATCTATGAAGTAGCTCTTTAGGATTATAATAGTATAGGTTTTTTTTTTAATTAATTTTTTTATTTTATATATATTTTGACACATTAATTTTTTTTTTCTAAATGTCACTATTCATTACTTTATTATGTATATATAGCCAACTCTTTATATTGTTCTGGTACAACTTCTTAAAGGCAAATGCCAGAAAATCCCTATGAACACTTGTATAAACTCAACAAAAATATTATTCTTATAAGTTTACGAACTTAATCATGTAAAAATACCTATTCGTTAAAAGTAAGGTATGGGGACTTTTGCATGGTAGGTTATTATTTTAAAGTTTATTTACTTATTTATTATATGTAAAATAAAAGTTTATAGGGCCTTTTTGGTAATTGTCCTTGTTTAACAAAGGCATTCAACCGGTTAATATGTTAGTTTTTTATAATTTTAATCTGGTTTGAAATTTTCACTTTTCTTGACACGTTCAGAAATTTGTATTTACTTGCTTAACCTGTTTAGAAATATAAAATAATAATTTTAAAAGCATAATTGGTGGTGATACATAGGTTGCTAGAAGGAAAGAGAGAGAAGCAGCTGCTGCACAAAAAGAAGCAAGAATTGCACAAGCAAAACTTCCACCAACATCAATAAACGTGGAAGATAAGTATAAGTACATGATTGCCCCTGCTGCAATGCTAAAAAAAGAGGGTTCTGCTGATGATGCATGGGAAAATTAAAGGCACCAATTCTCGCGTTTAAAGCCCTACCACGAAAAGAAAAAAAAAAAAAAAAAAACCTGTTTTGGTCCCATGATTCAAATATGATAAAAATAAGCTTCAGAGGTTGGTAGATCATAGATGATACTTTAGCCCTTAGGGTTGTGTATATTTTGGATTTTGAACTTGTTTTCTAGGACATATGAAACGGTTCACCTAAAACTTCTTTGAAAATACAAAACCCGTTTTTTTAGTCTTGTCTTGTTTTGTTGGTTGTTTGTTGGTGATTTGTGGCTTTTAGTTGTGGATGGTAATTGTTCGAGCTGGAGCCCAAACAGTTATGGTCACCCATTGGTTTCAATAAATGTGTTGGTTTACGAACGAGTTATTTTGGGTTAGTATCATCTTTTTGGTTTGTCAAAAAATTTGTATTATCTTCTCATGAGACGAAATAGTGTTGGGATAGCAAATAATCTGAACTCTTTTCGGGTATGGAAAACATACCAAATGCGTTTATTGCTAGTTGTGTTTTTTGCTTTGATCTTTTGAATAAAAGGGTGACATCGGTAGAGAGGTGAGAATTTGGTTGTAACAAGGTGTTTTAGGCAATTGCCAATACTTTTAGTTTTCTGAAGATAAAGGATATAAAAAAAAACCAAGTACAATTTGAAGATATAACAATTCAGTTGAAATAAGGTTTCTAAGTTGAAGTATGAAAGGAATGTGCGCACGGAGTTATTAAGGGTTGTAACGCTGTTAGTTTGAATTGAAATGAATTGAATTGAGGATCAACTAAATATCAGGCTTTATAATAATAAATAATACTAAGGGGCATTTTTGAAGAATACAAACTAAGTCGTATGTTTCATTAAAGTTAATCACTTTTCCTTCTTTTTTTAAAGAGTGTTTCAATCCTACGAAATTACCATATTAGTAGTTTCATTTTGTCTTCATTATAAAGAAGTTGGCATGCTATCAGAAGGTAACATAGTAGTTGCCTAAGATTGGAACAACCTATTAAACTTGAGTAGCTTTAGAGACAACAAAGTAAGTGTTTTTAGTGAAACACATGGGAAACTTGATTAGGATTGAATGGATTTTTTTATAATTGTACTACTAATAAGTAATAATGGATCGAGCTAATGCAAGAATTTTCAATTTTAGTTTGAAGGATTAATTGAATAACTTGTATGTAATAGTTAGTACGCAGGCTTATACAATTTTATTTTATTTTCAAATGCGATGCTTTTATATTTTATAAATTCAAAGTTAAAAGTTAAGCATACCATTTAAAACAAATACTTGGACTGTATTGATTTTTATCCCAAATTTCCATTTAGTACATCAAAATTGAAGGTAGACAGACAACAATCTGCGTCGCTAACCTTTTTTATATTAAAAACCTAAGTCTTTTAAAAACTACATTCATATATTGCTATGCATGACATGTTGTACTTGACTAAGTAGTTCCATTGCCTCATCCGATCGTACCATTCAAACTGAATCAACTCGGTCTGGTTTGACTTTATTTTGGTGGTTTTAATGTTTAGTTTATTGTTTGGAATTGGAAAGTGACCATGTAAACCTAACTAGCAAATGATCATGTATACTGAACCGGCCATTTACCAATTCTTATTAACTTTTTCCATTTTAGGACCATGCTCTTATGTGTATATATTACATTCATGAACCATTCTTGTCATATCTTAAGAAAATAGTACAACATTATGCTTTTCTAAAAATATTTGTTCAAAACTACCAAACTTCTACCGAACCTGTTGTCCGTTGGATTTAAGATTCTAAAACTGTAGTTCGCAGATCGACAAAGAATTTTCGTTAGAACCAATCAAACCAGACTAGATTTATACTACAAAACACAAGTATAGAATCAATAACCCAAATGCATGTTAAAACTTCAAACTGAGAAATGATGGTGTAAAATTGCCAAAAAAAAAAAAAAGATTTAGTTTAAATGCTTACAAAACAGAAGCATAAATTAAAGACTGAACATTGCAGACCATAATATATCAACATTCAAGCCTTTTACTACACAGTCGGATCCAAACCAAAAGACCTCAAAAGCAAACTTACGATAAAATACCACCCGATGATTAGCTACCAACGACCCATTAATAACCGCGGTTAATTCGTTTGATAAAAAAGATCTCATGTCTCCTAAGATGCCATAACCGCGTGTCGTTTATTATAACCCATGAAAGTTTGTCTCATCGTTTGATATCTATCTCTGTGATACTCGAGTGAAAAGCACAACTGTCGTATCGCTTCCCGTTTCTCTTCAGCTTGTTCTTTAATCAACCCTCGTTGTCTCGAGACCTCGTTTTCAAGTTCTTCACTTCTACAGGTCAATTCGTCTATCGATTTCTTTGACTTTTCAACCCGGTCAACCAACTCGATATGTTCTACATGTAACTGGTCTAAATGCTGGCCCAACCCGTCGATTTGATCATCTTTCAAAGTCAACTGATGGTCAAGTTCATTGACTTTGACCACGAGTTCATCATTTTCATACTTCAGCTTCTCGATTTCATCTTCCAATTCGGTTTTTACATTCTTCATTCTTCTTAGTTCCTCATCAGAAATTTGACATCGTAAATCCCATTCTTTTATTGTATCATCTAATAAAACGCGTTCTTTTGAAAGCTTTGTAACTTGTTCTTGAAGTTGCATATTCTCTTCTGATAATGCTATGTTTGCATTTGATAATGTTTCTCTCATGGCGCGTATTTCCCGATCGCGATCTGATAAATTAGTTTTGTATCGTGTGATCCGCTCTTGAAGCTTCAAAACCCCTCGTTTTTCTCTCTCAAGTTTCGATTTCCAACCCAAAATTTCCTTATGAGCAGACACAAGTTTTTCTTGTAAATTATGATTCAATGAACCGTTGTTCTCGAGTTCATGTTTTAGTTTTTTCACCTCTTCCTCTGAATCTTTAACCTTTTCTCTCATTATTTTCACATCAACTTCTAGAGTCGGGTTTTTCTCGTCTTCATTATCATCAGATCGAGATACTATCGATTCATACTGTTTGAGTTCGGTTTTCAATTTTTCATTTTCGAGTAGTAACTCTTCTGCATTATTAATCTTGATGTTTTCTTGTTGTTGCATCTGAATCTTTTGAAGCTCATTCTCTAATTCATTGATTCTTTTACACAACCCTTTATGATCACTGTTCGCCGATGCAATTGAGTAATTATTAACAGACGAATCATCTGATTCTGTTTCTGAATCCAATGTCGACGTTTCGTCTCCTTCTTTGGTTACCAAATCTGAACTACTCCCGCCACTTTTAAGAAAGAAATCAAATCCCGCGGCTCGTCTCGCGGTTCGGGCTCGCGGGTTAGAGATTGCGGGTGGGTCAGACCCGACATCTGATATACCCGAGCCTTGTGATTGGAGATCTGAGGGGATGTTTTTTTTCAACTCACCGGTGATGTTATCGTATCGTTCGGCTAATGATCGGTACATTCGGTAAAATTCTTCGACGTGTGAAATGAGTTGGGGTCGTTTTTGGTAATACATTTCGGCTTTTTTGGCGAATGAATCTCCATCTTCTTCGATTAGTTTTAACATGCGTTTTACACTTTGGTCCATTTCTGTAATGAAGAAATCTTGTGTGATTTTATGTGTGAAATCTTTGGTTATTTGAATTTGAATTAAAGATGTATTTAGGGGGACCCAAATTGATTTCATCAAAGCCTTTCAACTTTTTATTATTGTAATATTTTTATAAATGCTATTTTTTTAAGAAGTTTTTAAGTTAACCAAACGAAACATGTTTATCCTTTCCAGGTTTTACACGATAACCACATTTCATAATATTCCATTTAAGGACTTGAAAAAAATAACTACTAAACATTAACTAATTAAGTGATGTTATATAAGTCAGTTAAGTTTCAACAAATTTAACATTTATAAAAGAATTTCACAGCAATAGAACAATCAATAATTAAAACTTGAGTGGTTTTTTGATGTTTCATAAAAGTACGTGTGAAAAATATTGAAACTTGGTTATTTGGAACATGATTTTTACCATTTAAATCACATAATATTTAGAATTGCATATTAGATTATGGTAAATGGTTAATGGTTAATTACCCTCGATATTTTCTGCAAGCCATTTGGAATTTTTGGAGCTGATGTGACTATCCCACCACCATGAATGTTTATTTCTTGATTCTATCCTTTTATAATTCTTATCCTGACAAACAGTTATAACCAAGATTAAAAATATGTAGCAAAATAAATATTGTTTTCTACTTATAAGTTGACAAAATATAAGGATTATATGTAGGCTTACCAAAGAAGAAGCCATTTTGCTTGTTTCGTGCTAATAATATAAACCTGAAATTAAAAAAAATAATAATGTCAATATTTAAATTCATCAAGATTAGAATTTACATGAAGCTTAGAGCCAAAATGGAATTAATTTCAAAAGTTTCTCCAGGACAAACACATGTTTAATATAATTAAATAAGAAAGTTAATAAGTCCAAGACCTTTTCTTTGTTGTAGCTACACGGTCAGCTTTTATAATTTCGATTACCATTAAAAATATATAATCTGAGGACCATATTTTGATAAACTGGTTTTAAACGCCACTATAATTAGAATCATCATTCAACATCCCATTAATGCATCAATTTATACAGAAAATGTCATAAAAATGTAACAAACTTCTAGATTTATTACAATTAGGTCACTCATACATTTTTTTTAATTAAGTCATTCATACTATTTTTTTTTTCAAATTAGGGCACTCTACTTTGAAAATGTGTTCTAATCCTATATATTTTACTTACAAAATTATATATTTTTTATTTTTATTTTTTGGTTCACATAATTAACCACCATGATTTAAAAAAAAGTAAAAAAATAAAGTTTTCAAATGACATGGTAACCTAATGTTGTTGGTAAAATGTATAAGATTAGAACACTTTTTAAAGTAAAGTGACCTAAATTGAAAAAAAAAAATATGAGTGTCCTAATTGAAAAAGAATATATAATTAACTTAACTGTAACAAAATTCAAAACCAACTACATTTTTATAAAATTACCCTAATTTTTTATCAAATAGTTTTTAGAATAAAATACATTTTTTTTTGGGAAAAGGACCGGCTTTTATATAATATGTTAATAATAGGACAAACTTAAATAATTTAATATAACCAAAATGTAAGTTTTGCGGTTAAAAAAAACCAAAATATAACTAGATGAGACATATTCCACAAGTTTCCAAGTTCCAACACACATAATGCATGTATCATGAAACGTGTCATCCAATACACTCAATCCAAAAAAACAAGTGAAAAGCACGCGCTACGAATCGCGAGTAGCTTAATCAGCAAAAAAACAGCCGGGTCGGGCGGGTCGGGATGGGAATAAACAACTGCCGGAAACGCTGATTCCAGCTACGCGGTTCACATGTTCATAACACACTGCATTGATTTCATTTATTTATTCAATCATCAACAGTTTTTGCTTTAATTATTCACAAGGCATCTCAAATTTAATACAAGAACCAAAATCCTTTCGAGATTATGTAACAGATATGAATCAGAAGAATCAGTCCAGAGAAAAGCCAAAAAGTGATAAACGAATTATAATATTACCAAAAAGCGGCATACTATGATAATGATGTGTTAATGATTCCAGATTATTATTGCTAAGATCTAGGAGACTGATTGTTCTGTGCAAATTTTCGAAGATGATGATTGAAATAGAAACATGTAATTCAAAAAGTTTAAAGGCAAAACGAAGATATTGACATTTGACGAATTTATCGAATTCATAAGGAGATAATCCTAGAAAACACTGATTAATCAACAAAATGTAAGCTCTAACCTCGAATCTGAAAGCGAAACTGGAATCAGAAACAATTCGCCGTGGTGAAGTGATGGAGAGTTGTCAAAGTACTTTTTCCCAACAAAATTAGACAGATGAAGTCTCCGGCGTGAGAATTGCAACGAAATCTAACTTGAATCCAGGAAGCTCTAAAGCCAAACGTAGATATTGACAAGACAAATTTACAGATTCATAAGAATGAAAACCAATAAAACAAAGAATAATTCAACAAAATAGAAGTTCAAACCTCTAATCGGAAAATGAAATCGAAATCAGAATCAGAAAAAATTGGAAGACATGAAGTCTCCGGCGTGAAGAATACAGCGAAATCTATGTTGAAGATGAATATAAGAACTGATTGAAACAGTAGCTCTTACGCTGAACATAAATTGCAAATGTAAATCAGGTTTGTACCTCGTTAATGATGAAGAAACGGCTGGCGAGAGTGTAGACAACGGAAGAGGAATTAAGATTCCGCCATGGAAGATGAGGGAAGTTGGAGCTTTTTTCTAATGTGGTTTTAGGGGTAAGAGACGCAAGGCCAAGGTACCAACCACCACAAGGAGTTTCATTTCACATCACATGCTTCCTTTTGTCAACTATTGGTAATAAATATTTATATCTACAATTCTACATTCCGTTTAGGCTCTGTTCCCGAGTTCATTTAAGAAAAGAAAAGAAAAGAACTGGAGGAAAATGAAAAATTGTTTGTGTTTCCAGTTTCATTTAACGAAGGAAAAGAAAGGAAAATAAAATATGTCGTATTCCCGAGTTTCATTTAAGGAGAGAAAGGAAAGGAAAGGGAAGGAAAGCTATGCAAAATTCTTTAAGTTTCTTTTCCTTTCGATTTAGAAAGAAATGGAAGGAAAGCTTTCTTTTCTTTTCCTTTCTTTTCTTTTCATTTCCTTTCCTTTCCTTTCATTTCCTTTCTTTTCTCTCCTTAGACAAGATCGGGAACACAGCCTTAACAAATAGCCATCCAACGATTTTTTGTTTTGATTCGAAATGCTTTTTCGTTAAAGTGGCATTCTTATCCATGAATGCACGATGGATACCGATCCACGAGTGAATATAATGGATGAGGTAATTAACTTATTATTATAATTTCGTTGTCATGTTTGTTTACTAATGATAATGAAATTTAAAATTATGTCATGTTGTTTATTAGAACGAAAAACATGAAAAATTGAAATACAATTTGGGTCGCTCATTGTTCGGAACTTCTGATCATGGATAGGGTCGTGGTCGGGTTTCAACTCATGGGTCGGTTCATGGTTTAAATTGTGGGTCGGGTCATGGTTTGGTTGTGGGTCATGTATCATGGGTTGGGTTATGGTCGGGTTATGGTTCGAGTCATGGGTCATGGGTCGGGTTATGGTTCGAGTCATGGGTCGGGTAATGGTGAGTCATGAGTTGGGTCATGAGTCGGGTTATGTTTCGAGTCATGGTTTGGGTCATGGGTCAGGTTATGGTTCAAGTCATGGTTCAGGTCATGAGTTGGGTCATGATTCGAGTTATGGTTTGAGTCATGGGTCGAGTCATGGGTTGGATCATTGATCTGATCATTCTTCAAGGAAAGGAATGAAAAAAAAGCACTCTTCCTTCAAAGAATGAAAATTATTAAAAGAGAAGGAATCACATTCTCACATTCCATTTCTAAGTGTAACCAACATTTTTAATTCATTCCAATGTAATGGATCATTTCATTCCAGCCTCCATTCATGCATACCAAACGCTACCTAAATGAACTATTACATTGGGATGAAATATAGTAATTTTTTTTTTGCTTCATGTGTTTTGCTCAGATTAACTATTTTCATCAAATAGTTTAAAAATTACCATTTTACTCCCTGACCTATGGATAATGTCTCCATGAGCTCCAATCCACTAACACTGTTAATTCTTTTCTGTTAAATCAAGGACATTTAGACCTTTTACACGTAAGGACTAATTGTGTAAAACCCAAGCTAATTTAGGGATTGGATGTGTTATATGTTGAAAAATACTTACCCAACCCCCATCTCCTCTCATCTCCTTCACCTTTGTCATTCAACCTCCAGCACGACAATCACCACTGCAAAAATCCACCATGGATCAAGAAATGGTAATCCTAAGTCCCGTGTGTTGAAGTAGATCAAGAAGGTATCATTGTTAGCTGAGTTGAAGAGTGTCACTAGTGAAGACAACATGAGTTCCCAAGAAACAAGATAGAATACCTATATCCTTTAAGGCAAAGCGAGAGTGAGGATTGTCAACCATAGTGGCAGCAAAGTCAGACAAGCTTCATGTTATAATGATATCATCAACATAAAACAAGAATATATCATGTTATAGAGCATTGGCAATACACGAAGGGAGATGCTTATGAGATGCATTGTTGAAACCAAGGGTTTGAGGAACATGTGGAGCTTCAAAAACCAAGCTCGGGGAGCTTGTTTAAGGCTATATAAGTCTTCCTTAAGAACATAGACATGATGAGGTGATAAAGATTCATGTGGTTGATCCATGTAGACAGTTTTAGTGAGATCACCATCTAGAAAAACGTTGTTAACATCAATGTCACACCCTGGCCGGCGGCGGAAACACCGGCCGTGACCTCAATGATTGTTCACAGCTCAATGGTTAACTATTAATTAAGTTTCATAGATTAAACAGCCAAATTACATTGTCTTAAAAAGAAATACAAATACAACAGAATATAACATTGTTTAGCATAGCTCAAAATATGATCAATAACTTCTTGCAATTAAACATCACATCATCAGCTCAAAATATATCATCCACCTTAAGCAGTATTATTTCCTGAAACACATATAAATCAAGTGTCAACTTCAAACGGAAGTTGGTGAGTTACAAAGTTGTAAAACAGTTGTATATATATATAT
>WOUH02000001.1:4123756-4142717 GCA_009936405.2 Stevia rebaudiana
AGGAGAGGAGAGAGAGTCCACACTCCTTGAGCTAATACCTCCTGATAGTCTTGAGAGAGAGTAAGAGAGAGCTAAGGGGATAACTTTGGAGAGCCCTGGCTTCTAGATCGCTCCTAAGCGAGAACCGAAGTACCCGAATGATCACTACAACTGGAGAAGAAGATCTGGTGCGTGTGTATGTGAATTGTGAACTGAAAATCGAGTGGAATGAGCTGTGGTCAAGCTGCCATTTATATAGGCCCGTCTGGGGCCGCTCGCGTGGCGCGAGGATCGGGAGAGAGCCACCTCGCGTGGCGCGAGGTGGTGGCGATGTGGTGGTGACTTAGGGTGATGACAAGTGTTTGATGATGAGGATGAGGCTGGTGACAAGTGTCCAGCCACTTGCCAGCAATCACCCTGGCGTGCCACCTGTCCTGGGCACAATTCCCCAGGTGCCACGTCGCCCGGTGCTTCGTTCTGTGGCCCGGTCAGTATTTTCGGTTATCAGTTTTCGCGTTTCCCGTTTCATTAGGATACCGTTTTGAGCGCGGTTTTCGCCTGTGTTTATGATTTTCAATTCCGGATCTAACTCCATTGGTTTCATCTCCAATTGAGGTGTTGAGATTTTGAGCGTACAGAGCGTTGTACAGTTTTACGCGTATCTTTCAAACCGTCGCTTAAATCAAAATTCTGGTTATACTCAAACGAACTTAAATTCAGATATTAACATAATGGAATTATAATATTGATAAAATAATTGAGTTACGGTTAGGTACCGGCGGGTTTTCAGGTGGTCAACGGTCGAAAAGTTGCCGGAAAGTTACCGGTCAACTGCCGGAAAACGGCCAGTTGTAATAGGCTGGGATCGGGTCTGAGTTCTTTCGGGTTAGCTGCATCAACGTGGGTATTCGGTTTTCACATGGTAACAACAACATTGGAGCACAAGATCGACAACGCATGGTTTCTCATATGGTATATGTCAAACGACAAAGCAAACTAGGTCAGTCCCCTCTTTCACATCACACACATATTTTTACAATTATATGATACAAATATTGTACATATGATATAAAAAATTGGTGTTAATAGGTAATAATATATTGAATAAAAAATGAAGGTTTTACAAAGATAACCGTAAATGATTCAAGAGAAATGGATCAATTATCTCATTTTAAATCTTGATTTGACAACAGTGGTTTTCATATCATCAACCATTTTATCTCTTTCCCATCTTTCATTGTCAATCGGCAACCGAAGTTGCAGATGGACTTCTCCTTTTTCTTTGAAGAACATTGAAGCATTTTTCCCATACATGCAGATTGATTAAAGTTTAGTTTTTTAGTTGTAGGAAAAAGGTGTAATCATGTTATAAGATCGCATAATCTCTATCAGCTGATCAACTACACCAAACCCTAATCGATAATCTGCTTATCTTGAGTAAATTAGTGAATCAGTTCATTATTGAGTTCTTCCCACATCGGCACAACTATGAACTGTTAGTGGGTATTTAGTACAGAATCGAGCAAGCATTTTTGTTCCTTCGGGGACATCCGATAAAATTGGAATGATACAGAGAAGATTAGCATGGCCCCTTTTATCTCATCATCTTCGGTGAAACCCTAATTTCCCTTCCTGAAACTGTGTTTCATCGATTTTATTGTCTTCCGTGCTTTTTTTGTTTGATTTCTTTTTTATTATCTTCGCATTACTCTCAACTAGGGCTCAAATTGGATGAAATACCAGAGCTTTGAGGAGGTATGCGTTATTTTCGTAAACTGTTTTGAATTCTATCAAATTCGGTAATTATAATTAAGAGGCTTAATCAAGTAATATGTGACTTATGTTGATTTCATACTTCTCTAATTTGAAGCAGTTTGATGATTTTACAGTAGGCTTTTAAGGTATTTTATGAATTTGTTTAATTATTAGCAACAATCGATATCAAATCATGATGCTTTCTTACCATAAAAGTAGTAAAACTGATTATCTCATGCCTCTAACTTGCCCTCAAAGTCACATGTTAAGATATGCACTCAGATTCTCTTAGAATTGATGATATTTCTGTTTTGAATCTATGTGTAGTTCATTTTTCTTGTTCTCATAAACTCAAATTGGGGAATAAAATAAAGAGCCTTAATGTAATCTGCGAGTTATGATGATTTGAATTTTCTGTAATTTTAAGCAGTTTGTGACATTATCCTAATGAATCTGGTTATCTATTAGCTACTGTAATCTCAAATCATGATGATTTAAACCATAGAAGTAGTAAAATTGATGATATTATATTGAATCTATGGTTTGATTTGAAAACTGTAGATACTATGCAACCAGTTCGTTTATCTTTACTGCTTGAATACTGTAAACATGACATCTTTCATTAGCATATTGTATTTGGTTGTGGTTGAATATTAGTTGTACATTGATTCAGTGGCAGATTGCGTATTCAAAATTATAAAAATAATGAACTTTTTATTGCACCAGATTCTCCTTAGAATTGATTTTTTATTTTTTTTTTGGAAAATTATGATCATGTCGAATGCAAATTCATTTAGTGAAACTTGATGCTGTTATAGTGTTTTTGTGGCTGTCATGACAAATTTTCTGAATTTATTAGCCACAGTGAGCTCAAATCAAGATGTTTTGGGGACCAAGAAACTACTAGCATAGATGATATTATGCTATGATTTCGATAATTAGACTTTTATGTTAATAAATTAATTTTTTTTATAATCATGTATAATGCATTATCTATGTGTAATAAACTTATATATTGGACAAAATGTGTTTTGCAGGAGGCCGATCCAATTAAACAGATCAAGGTTTGGTAAAAACATGTTGGTGGTTGATCGGTCAATACTCTCTTTTTATTGTTATAAATTCTGTAGTTAATTATAATTTTAAATATGATTAGAAAAACTTACATTAATACAATGATAGATCCAACTTTTCTTTATATAAAACAGTTTGAGAGATTGTAACACTCTAGTATAGTTTGTTGACTTATAAACTTTTAACTTTTTTTACCTTTGGTTATAACAAATTATTATCATAACTGTAATCGAAAATGAGTTCTGACAAATAGTTTGAAAATATCTGATTTTCTTTTATGGATGTGAAAGAATGGATCATAAAAAGTATATATTCCAACACAAGGTTAATTAAGTCTAAAAAATTCGAGTTGATAAACTAAATAACACCCTTCAACAATTTCCTAATTAAACTTTTGATATACGTGCATCGCTGGCAGTGGATGTGGTGACTGTCTGACTGGTGGAGTGACGGTTTGAGTGTAATGATAAGGCGGGACCATGTTACAAACTGAACCCATTGCAACGTATGGGCGAAGAATTATTAATAATGTATTTATGTTCGTCGAAAAAAAGTAAAGGTAGTGAAATAATTCGATGTTTTTCATTACAAAGAAGTGAATTAATATTATTATTATTATTTTAGTTTTACAATTATATATTTAAGCTATGTGGTATACATGTGTGAGTGTGATCAAAAAGTAATGTTACATAGATGTCACACTAACTAGGGTCTGTACGGTGAGTTTAAACAAGAATTAGGAGTAACAAGAATTCGTTTACATATGTAAGTGATAAGGTAGTATTAGGAGTTATAAGAATTCCTTTTCAAATAAAGCAAGTTTGATATTACAATGTTTTATTTGTTTCTTTTACATTCCCTAACTTCTCACCAAAGAAAAATCCAAATTGTAGCATAAATGATGTAACGTTCTCAACCAAAGAAGAAAAATGACACAACACAAGACCAAAATAAAATATTTTCTCCACTTCCAAACGTTTCATATGCTATCTTCAAAGATTTTGATCTATAAATGACGCTAGAAAACCATGCAATGAACAAATTAAGAGAGATGGATAACATCGCAAAAAACTGGAAAAAACTAAACGGTTTGGACCATTGGAAGGACGCATTGAACCCTCCATCACCCGAACTCCGCCAATACATCATCCATTGCGGTGAAATGGCTAAAACCACTTACGACGGATACATACATTCACCCCTCTCAAAAAACGCCGGAAACTGCATGTATAAGCGAAAGAATCTGTTGTCAAAAACGGGCCATCTGAAAGGTCGCCCGTTGAACCAGTACGATGTAACCAAATACATGTACGCGACGTCTGCTATCGCGCTTCCTGGCGCGTTCGTAACGTCTACGAACCCACACGCGTGGAGCAAGAAGTCGAATTGGATCGGGTTTGTTGCGGTGGCGAACGAAGAAGGGAAAAAGTTGTTGGGTCGGAGAGATATTATGATTGCATGGAGGGGTACGGTTAACCCCTCGGATTGGCTTTATGATGTTGAGAAGTTGTGGGTTTCGGCTCCCATAATATTTGGGCCAGACCACAAGGATAACCCGAAAGTACATGCGGGCTGGTACTCTGTTTACACTACAAGTGATGTAAATACGCGGTACAATAAAACTAGTGCTCGAGATCAGGTGCGTATTATCTTCATATATTATCATTATGGTGTTTTATAAATATGTTTAGACATTACAAAGAAACTTATTAAATTTATGCTCGAAAAAAAATATTGTCGTAATTTTCAGCAACTTAGCGACAAAATATTGTCAAGACGTAAAACATGTATATTAGCATCAGATGACAAGGAAAAACCCATCGGAAATCATTTCCATCGGGTTATTTCCGGCAAAAGAACTTTTTGTTTGAAACAACCCTATATTGGCAATTTTTCAAACACAAATATTTATCGGAAATTCAGTTGACTTCGAGTAATAGGATGTTATACGTTGTAAATATTATGTTATAAGCTCGTGTATCACATAACTCATAAACTTGTGTATGATAAAAATCTAAATAAATAAAATACCAAGCACTGAATTGTGAAATAATAAAACAATAAAATAGTAGGTTTAAGATAAATAATTATATAGTACATTGGTAAGAAATAAAATATAAAGGGTAAAACCGGAGTAACTATTGAAGAAACAGAAAATTGTAAATAATCTTGGGTTATTACAACTCTACAAGTAATCCATTTAGTTAATTATTAGGTATTGTACGTATTTTGTTTTTACTAGTAGTTTTTATAGTAGTCCATTTAGTTATTTATTATGTATTGTATTTTATTTAATTTTACTACTAGTTTTTATTACAAATGTTCTAGGCATTGGAAGAGGTGAAGAAACTAGTCCACAAATACCGGTTCGAAGAAATTAGCTTGACAATAACCGGGCATAGTATGGGTGCATCAATTGCACAATTAAACGCTGTTGACATAGTCGTTAACGGACTCAACCAACAAACCGATATCCCACCCAAAGCGTGCCCAGTGACAGCAATTCGGTTTGCAAGCCCCCGAGTAGGTAACTCCGGATTCAAAAAGGTTTTCAACTCGTCAAAAGATCTTTATTCTTTATGCATAAACAACAGGCCCGATGTGGTCCCACGATACCCGGTTGCATACGCGGATGTCGGGGTTGAGTTGACGGTTGACACTCTCAAGTCTCCGTATTTGCAGCAGCCCGGAAATCAAAATACTTGGCACAACATGGAGGCGTACTTGCACGCGGTTGCAGGCGTACAAAGTGGGATCGCGGGTGGGTTTAAGCTTGTGATTAACCGCGATCTGACGCTTGTGAACAAGTTTGCGGATATTTTGGATACAAAGTATGGTGTGCCTACGTATTGGTGGGTTCAGAAGAATAAGGGGATGGTGCAAAACAAAGATGGATTTTGGGAGTTGAAGGATCATGAAGAAATTGATCGTGATCATGATCATGATCATGATAATGATAATGATAATGATAATGATAATGTTAGCATGCATAATGAGTGAAGTATGATTTGAATTTGGTTTCGGTGATGCTTTGGTACCACTTATTAAAGACTATTATGATAATAACAATAAACTTTTAATAAATGTGCTTACTATTTTCTAAGTATGTGTCATGTTAGCTTCTTGTTTTTTTTTTCTTTTGGAACAACGGTGATTAGTATTATAAATTATAATCAAAACAATAACTTATTGCAAGTGGCTAGAAGTTAGTACATGTTTTTCTTCTAATATGAATAATGTATCCATAATATCCAATGTTGATTATGCAACTCAAATTTGCTGGGCGGAAAACTGATCTGTTTGTCAGGGTGAGGCATGTTCAAAAAACCTTGTAATTGGATCATCAATTATATGTTGGACTAAACTTGTAATAAGGAATAAGTTATGGGTTATTTTAGTGTCTTTATTATTTTAGTTAGAATCTGAGTTAGGTTAAATTTAGATTAGGGTTTATTACTTGGTGAACAAGTTTAATGTTTATTATGAATAAACAGATGAATCTCTATTATTGGTAAGCCTTTCAAGTTAATAAAGTTTGATTCTTTAACCGTTTTCTCTATATACTCACGTTTAATATCTGATTATCGATTAAGAAGGCTTCATTATAGTGGTACATTTGTAATGGATTGATTGTGCCGATTGAGAAAATGAATTAAAAAACAAAATTATGGGCTTGCACTTATCTGAATGTTACTGGGCCTGTTAGTATAAAAGCCCTTCAAAGATTACTAAACCCTAATATCACTTATATATATTCAACCGTAGATTTTTCAAAACACTCATCTCCATTCTCCAACTCGTCCGCTGATTCAGATCTTCTTTTCTTTCTTACGCTAAACCTTCATCTTTGATTTTGTAAAATTTCTAATTTTGATTTTCGATCTGTTTGTTCGAATTGAATCAACAGATCCGTGTACAATAAGCCGATGCTCTGGATATTTGTTGATGAAGGAAGCATGGTAATGTCCACGGAAATTAAGCAACTTTTAGGTCGTCATGTCTGCTACCTCTGATTTTCTCTGATTTTCTCTGATTTGGTGGCCTGGATTAGACCTACAATTTTATCTCTTTTTTGTTACCAATTTAAACCAAATGATTTTACAGTTTTTGATTTTATAAATCTAATTAAGTTCAATTTTAGATGATTTGATTTTATAACCTGATGTATAAAAGCAGGGACCCATTGCCTTAATGTGAATTGGTCTCTCGTAAATGTCAGGGAAATAGAGCTGGGCATCGTTATTGGGTGAACCTCTTGAAATATTTCATGATGGAAAAGGTTCAGTAAACGAAGCTATATTTAAATTTGTTTATTTTTTTCAAAATTTATTAAAACAGAATGAAAATAAGTATTTTTAGATTCTTATTCAAAGTTCATTTTAGGGGTATTTTCTTGAACAAATAAAACCCTAGTGTTATTGTTGAAATGGCTAATTAAAAGTGATTTAGAGGCCAATTTAGCTTGCATCAAGAAAAGAAAATATCACACACATAAAAAAGCCTAAAAATGCGATAGAACAATTATAATCTCATCTTTAATCGTAGTAAAATGAGCTTTTGATTGTTTAAGACTTCTTCAATTCTCTTAAATTGTTCTACCAAAATAAATATGAGGGCACCAGTAAACATGGAAATTTACTTTATAAAATCCCAATATGTTAGAGGATAATCTGCAGCAGTGTACAGTTAAACCAAAATCTAATTGAAAGTTTCTATCTCAACGAAACAAAGATGCCTCATCTGTTCTTGAATTTTTTAGTTCCTATAAGAATTTTTAGTAACACAAAGATCTTTTATTTTGCAATATAATTAGAATAGATTAAAGAAGAAAGAGCAAGATTACATACATTTTAGATCCACAAACCGACTGTAAAAATTACCAAGTCCGGTTGTTGCACCGGTTCAAAAGAGCCGTAGAATAGTTGTGTTTCGTTCAAACACCTGGTACGGTAATAAACCAATTTTTTTTACACCAAAGACAGACCGAGCGAATTCATGCATGAGCTAAAAGTAAAATCAATTATAATTAGAATGAGAGCTAAAAGTAGAATCAATTATAATTAGAATGCTGAAGACGAACACAAAGTAGATTTACCACATAAAAAAGATGATAAAATCACAAGTTAAAAGACTTTGAATATTATTGGAGTTGTCAAGACATGTTCTATAAGATCTAGGGGTGTGCATGAATCCAAAAAAAACCGACCCAAACAAAAAAAACCGAATAATGCAAACTGAAATAACCGAACCCGAATGGAAACCGATGGGTTTGGTTTAATTTTTTTAAAAACCGACGGGTTTGGTTTGGTTTTGGGTTTGCCAAAACAAAAAACCAAAAAAACCGAATTAACCGAATAAATATTAAAATTAAATATATATACCTGTATCATTGTATGTATGTAGGGGTGTGTTTTTTATCCGAACCCGAATAAAAAATCGGAATAAAACCAACCCGAACCCGAATAAAGGGATACCCGAACAACCCAACTCGAATATGACATGAACCCGAACCTGAATGTCATAATTGTGTCGGTATTTGATTACTCCTTCTCAACATTTGGGTCGACCCGAATAACCCGAATACCATTTTATTTTGTTTTGTTTTATAGTATGATTAAATATGCGATAGATTTTATAGTAGGATTAAATATGTCATTTTTTTTAAACGTCTTTACATGAATATGTTGTAGCTACGATTGATTCCGAATCAAGTAAATACGTTTACTAATCATATAGACTAAATAAACCATATAAGTAATTCCTTCTAATATCATTAATAATTGTATTAGATCATTTTAGAATTTTCATTGATCGTGAAGTAACGACATAGTATAAAATTTAATGAAATCCAAGTTTTATAATATGAGTTTCCACATAATATTAAGATTTTGTACATATAGTTTTCGAATGAGCTAAAGCCCAATTGGGAAGAAAAATTACAAGGTTGTTACGCTAAAATTTAGCCAAATTTTTTTAGTAAATTTTTTTCATGCCATAACCCGAATACCCGAATTACCCGACCGGATTAAACTCGAGACCCGAAAACCGAATAAAATAATATAATATGGGTCGGTATTCGGTTCTTATTTTATATCATCTAAACCCGAATAACCCGAAACCCGATTAACAAAACCGTACGACATCCCTATATGTATGTATCTATTAATTGGATACATATAATTATTCATATCTAATTATTTATGGCATAAGGCCCACTAATGTGAAAGAACCTAATAAGGCATTAGTAAACCTAATTCTTAGAATCTTACACAGGAAGTTAGGGGCTAAGATTTGTTTATTTTAAATTAAGATTGGGTGAAGGAAGCGAGGTTTCATTGTTTATTTATAGTAAAACCAATTTGAACCGGAGAGTGATAGTAAATTTCATCTTTTAAGCGATCCTGAGATTAAGACATTCAACACTTCAATCTCCGAAACATATCATATATTTTTTATTAACCTTTGTTATTTTAGTACCTTAAATTCGTTTTTGGGTTGTATTTTAATTATAGCTTAAATTTTGGGTTGTTTTTGTAATGGAATTATGTATTTTTAATTTTATTTTTATTTGAAGTTGTCGTTTATAAAATTATAGGTTAATTAGTCAGACCGGTTGAACCGTTCGGCACAACCCGGTTCAACCGTTTGAACCATTTTTTGAACTCAATCCGGTATGATTAAATACCGGTTTTTAAAACATTGGTCATTACTAAAGTACCTTTCAACAACCTTTTTAGTCATAACCATTGATTAATGATCTAGTGATTATAAATTCGTCTTACGTTTTTCATTTTAAGCACCTTATTTAGTACAACTCTACTCTTATAATTTATAGTCTTAAACTCTTTATCATATATAATTCTTAGTGTGTGACGTCTTTAATGAAAAATCTTCAATCTTATGAATGTTTAAATATAAGTTTTAGCCTAGGTACAATACAAGTCTCAGTCACTTAGTGTATGGCGTATTTTAGTGTTACAATTCAAATTTTTTACAAATCATTTTTGAAATAATAAGCTGAACCAAACCAAAATACTAGATCTACAGAAGAAACACAAATTATTTTTATGATATGACCCACTATAAATTTTCACTGACCCTACTCAATAGACAAGGTTTTTTACCCAACCCAGTAAAAAATTCCCTTTGGTAGACGTACAATTACCAACAGAAAAAATTTACTAACCCGAATGATAAAAAAAATTATGGGTCTGTGAGTCTGTCACTATAAACGTTACACATTGGTGAATGTTTAATAAACATAAACATAAATAGCAACATGCAAGCATAATAATAGATTAACATTGACATACCATAAATCTATCAAAAGACGCATAACGGATAATCAATATTCATGCCTTTATACTTCACACTCAACAAACCCAAAAGCATAACCAAAAATAAAAACCACCAGATGATTTAACTTACAACGACCCGTAAACAACCGGTATCACTTATTAGTTACTTACACCCGATGATTATCTCGACACATTAAACCTCGTTTAAATCCTATGATGCCATCAACGGATGTCGTTTATTATTATGACCCATGAAAGCTTGTCTCATCATTTGATAACCGTCTCTATAATGTTCGAGTGAAAAACATAATTGTCGTATCACTTCGCGTTTCTCCTCAGCTCCTTCTTGAATCGCTTCCCGTTGCCTCGATATTTCTTTCTCGAGTTCTTCACCTCTAGAAGTCAACTCTTCTATTGACTTGTTTGACTTTGTAATCCGGTCAACCAACTCGATATGCTCTAAGTGTAACTGGTCCAAATGCTGGCTTAAACTGTTGATTCGATCGTCTTTCAAAGTCAACGCTTGGTCAAGCTCGTTGACTTTGAGAACGAGATCGTTTTTCTCGAACTTTAGCTGCTCAATTTCACCTTCCATTTCGGTTTTCACAATCTTCATCCGTACAAGTTCCGCATCCGAAAACTGACAACGAAGATCCCATTCTTTTATCGTGTCGTCTAAATACGCGCGTTCTTTTGAAAGCTTTGTAACTTGTTCTTGAAGCTGCATATTCTCTTCTGATAATGTTTTGTTTGCATTTGACAATGTTTCTCTCATAGCCCGAATTTCCCTATCGCGCTCCGATAAATTTGTTTTGTATCGCGATATTCGATCTTGAAGCTTCAATGCTTCTCGTTTTTCTTTCTCGAATTTTGATTTCCAGCTCGAGATTTCCTTCTGTGCGGAAACGAGTTTTTCTTGTAAATGATTACTCGAAGGACCGTTGTTCTTGAGCTCATATCTTAATCGTTTTATTTCTTCCTCCGAATCATTAACCTTTTCGCTCATTGTTTTCAGATCAACTTCTAAATCCCGGATTCTTTCTTCCTTAACATCATCAGACCGCGGTGCAGTCAATTCATACTTTTGTAACTCGCGTTCCAATTTCTCATTTTGAACGCGTAATTGTTCTATGATTTTATCTTCTTGTTGCATATGAAACTTCTGAAGCTCGTTTTCCAATTCAACGATCCGCTTACGCAACCCGATATGATCACTGTTAGCCGACGTGCTCGAGTAGTTATTAACTGACGAATCATCTGACTCAGACTCTGAATCCAATGTAGACGTTTCGTCACCTTCTTTGGTACCCAAATCCGAGCTACTCCCCCCACTTTTCAAAAAGAAATCAAAACCCGCAGCCCGAGCACCGGCTCGGGATCGCGGGTTAGAAGACAGGGGTGGTTCAGACCCGAGATCTGAAATCCCCGAGCCTTGAGATTGGAGGTCTGATGGGATGTTTTTTCTCAACTCACCGGTGACATTATCGTACCGTTCGGCTAACGAACGGTACATACGGTAGAATTCTTCGACGTGTGAAACAAGTTCGGGTCGTTTTTGGTAATACATTTCGGCTTTTTTCGCGAAAGAATCTCCGTCTTCTTCGATTAGTTTCAACATGCGTTTGACACTTTGGTCCATTTCTGCAATCAAGAACTCTTTAGTGATTTTGGGGTTGGGTAATTTAGCCATTTGGATCTGGTAAAGGTTTAGATTAATTATTATGAATTGGGTTATTTGAATTAAAGAGGGATTTAGAGGGACCCAAATTGATTATATCACTAGAAAGTGTGAAGATATTAAGGAACAACTATGACAGCCACTAAGGAACCAATAGTGGGACATATTATGAACTTCAATGAGAAGGAAAAGCTTTAAACTTTAGAAAAATATTTATTTAATTTGAGTGGTGTTTGACTATTATAATAGTCGGTAATACCTAGAATTAAAAATAATAAAAAAAGGGAAAAGGTATTTTTGATTTTTAGATTATAGTTTAAAAATGACAAAAGGGCAACATGGGACCCTGGTCATGAGGGAGCGTGTGATGCTATAAAAACGTGGCAAGGATGATTTGAAACATGCTTTTTAAACAACATTTTCCGTTATTTGTAAAGAAAAAACCTTGTCAATTTAAAAGAGTGTTAAGATATGACTGCATTAATTAGTATAATATAAGGTACAAATCTAAAACGTAGAAATGTTAAAGGTTATAAACGAAACAAAGAGTGAGATAACGTATCAAATCATGCCCCTAAAAAAAAAACCAGACCAAACCGACTAAATCAAATAAAGTCAATCGGTTTGGCTTGTTTGAAACTTAGAACCAATCGTGTAAGCGTTACACACAACTGGTAGTGTAACCTTATACTATTTATAAACTTTATTCATTTTTAGATATAGAATTATGCATGTGTATTAACATACAAATTTTATCATTTTTAAAAATTTAATAAAGACTAATGTTCTAAGAATAATAATTAACAAATTGGCTCAAATAGTCAAAACGTAATTAATAAACCGGTTAGGTTTATCAATCTTAAAAACTCTTGTAGTATGCGGTTTGATTAAAATGGGAATTTCAAAGGAATATAATGCAAGAAATTAAGTGATGTTATCTAAATGGGATGGGTAGGTGAAGTTCTTGTTTTATTGGTTAGAAGAAATTGGGGAAAAGTTGATGAGACAACAACGGTGATACGTGCATACTCATACAACTTTTTTTTTTCTTTATGATATGATATATTGGATTATCAGGATAAACAAAATTAATAAAAAAGATATTTGGAGGTAAATTAATCTCTTCCAAGCCAATCTAGACACAAGTTTATGGGCCTATTGGATCTCATATGGACCGTATATATGCATTAATTTTGTTATCTTGTAGTGTTAATAAATTGACCACACTTTATGTGGCTTTATAACAAACAAGATAAATTGAATTATAATAATCCAAAGTATAAATGATTTCCTAATAATAATCCATACTAACAATTTTGCCAAAAAAAAACAGTTAGAGCTTACACTTTTGTTACCAATAGCAATTGCGGTAACATAATCAATTAATCATTAAATTCTAACTGGCATGCTACTGTGATTGCCATTGGTGATGAAAGAAAGTTGTAACTACCTTTTGAATTGAAGAATGGTTATACTTTGGATTATTAAAATCCAATTAGTAAAAAAAAAAAAATCATTTTTTAACTATAAATTCTTTACGAAATGTTATTTTTAAGAGCATAAATTTATTGTTAAATCGCATATTAGTTGCTTACCTTCGACGTTTTCCGCTAGCCATTTGGAGTTTTTGGGACTGATGTGGCTATCCCACCACCATGAATGTTTATTTCTTGATTCCATCCTCCTATAACCCTTATGCGAGTTAGCCTGAAAAATAAATAAATCAAAAAAAAAAAGGACAATAGTTTTTTTTGGCAATTATTGTTTTTTAGCTACAGAAATGATCAGACTTGCGAAACATATATTACTTCTTACTTATCAGAGTAAGTTGACAAAATATATATATGTTTACATGATGGTAGACTTACCAAAGAAGATGCCATTTTGCGTATTCGTCCCAATAAGATAACCTACATTTCCCAAGAAAAGAAGACGAACACATAAATCCAGTAAGATTATAATGGTACATCAATCTATGAGGTTGAAAATTCAAGTCACGCCATAATAATGTAATTTTAAGAGTAAGATAAGATTTGTTTGAAAAAATGTAGAGGTCCAAATAAGTTTAAATAAGGAAGGTCATATGTTCATGACTTTTTCTTTGATGTAAATTAATGGTCAAATTTTTATAATTTTTATTTATTACAAAGCAACAATTAGTCCATTCATCAAAGACTAAAATATTTGTCTCTTCAAAAATCAAACAAAGGACCTTTTCAACTCCGACTTAAGGTGGAATAAATGAAAACATTGATAGCAAATATAAAATTAAACTATTAAAAGAACAAAAATGACCAAAAAAGAATTGATTTATCATAATAGTAATTTTTTAATTTATAATCTGAAAACAAAATAAAAAATACAGGAAAAGAAACAATTTTTAAGTTATGGGTAAAATTTTAGTGATAAAATGTGTCGGTTCCACACATTTAGAGGTAATGATTTTAGTATGCTACACGCTTATAATGTGAATTAAGTTCAATAAATTTTGATTTAGCTAAGCAATTGATATAAATTATTATTTTAACATTATATAATAGACACAGAACAACATAATATAATAAACTTAAACAAGTTAACAAAATTTCTTACTATACGAGAGATATAAGCATAAACGAAAACAACTTTTAATACTCGTTTCTTAAGTGCGATTTTTTATATTCTAAAACATTACCTTCATAAAACATTAATCAAAAGTTAGGTTATCTACAAAAATACAAAACATAAAATTATTTGATTACCTATTAACATCAGATAGAAAATTTAACGAAGTCGGTCTCGGTTTTACTTAATTTCTCAAAATAGAACATATATACATAACTCTAACAAAAATTATCAAACAGTATATGCATGTCTAAATAGTAAATACCTTCAACTGTGACAAAAAGCAAAACAGGATGATAATGTTGGATCTTGGGTGGATATTTTAACTCATATTAATATTGCATGTAGTGTGAACTTTGAAGCTAGGTATCTTATCTGGTATCATAATACACAAATAATTTAAATTATTAAAATATTATAAAATATAACTGGATGACCATATTATTCTACACACTTCCAACAAAAATATTGCAGGCCTCATGAAACGTGTCACACATATACTAACACAAAACAACACGAACAAGTTGCTCAACCTGGTGGGGGTAAACACGCGTTCAGAACCTAAAGAGTAAAATTAGCAGAAAAAAATTAAAAACTAACCAGCATTTTTATTTATTTTCTTAATGCTAAAATCACTGCACTTTACAGGACCACCATTTAATATTAATTGTATATTTTCATTTTAGAAACACGGTGTTAATATAAATCTTTTATATACATTAAAATGTTTTTTTTTTAATTTAATAAACAAAATTACGCTTTTATAAAAAAGCATAAAAACCGCCAAATCGTAAATTACAGGCGGGTTGTTTAATATTTTCGTTGAAACCGTAAATGGAAGTTTCATAAAACCGTATCGAACCTGTATTAAACAACCACCGAAAACACTAATTCCAGCTACGTGGTTCCCACATTCATAATACAACTAATTAATTCAATTAATTTTTTAATTAAACGGCAGATACATCGTTTTAGTTTTGATATTAAAACGCACCGACAAATTCGATGTTGATTCGCAATAATTACAGAGGCGAAATCGTTTCGAGTTTTTGTAACCAATACAAGCATTTGAAATTTGAATCTATGTTTATTACTGAAATAAGTTTTCAGTTACGCGGCAATGAAATTTAAAAGGATTTGAATCTGAAAAACAATCCAGGAAAAGGCCAAAAAGTGAAAAGGAACTATAATAACACCAAAAAGCGGTATAATAATGTGTAAATAATTCCAAAATTTTGAAGTTCGATGTTGTAATTTTTATATTATTGCTGAGAATTACGAGATTCTGATCATTTCATGCAAAAAGATGAATAATTTATATTCTTGTAGAAGATAAGATGATAAACGAAAAGCAAAACATGTGATCCAGAAGCTTCCTAGGTAGAACGCAGATGCAGACGAATTTAACAAATTCAGAAGATAAAAAACGCATTAAGGATACGTAATTTAACAATTGTTCTAAGTTCTAACCTCGAATCTGAAATCGAAATCTGATATGAAATCGAAATTCAAAACAATTCACCGTGGAAAACAGAGACAGATCCGTTCAAATACTTCTATCTACTTAATTAGATCGAAAATCATTTCGAAATTTAAGTTGAAAGATTAATAGGAGGATGATTAAAGCAGTAGCTCTTGATCGAACTTGTATACAAGTAATAAACATAATTTTTACCTCGTGGTTGATGATTGATGATGAAGATGACGAAATTGAGCAGAGACTGATGCGAATAGACGGATGATTTGTGAGCAGAAACGGCCGGCGAGGTGCAGATGACGGAGAATTGGAGGATTTATGATTCCGCCATTGTCGATGATAGAAATGGAGAAGTGTGTAATGGTTTTAATGGATTTCAGGAAAAGGGACGCATACAGGTCTAAGTACAACTAAGTTTTTTCTTCTTTTTTTTTTAAACTACCACAATACTTGACCCTTTTTTAAGTATTTAAACCGGTCATATAAACTTTTACGTTTTAGGTCTAACTCATTCAGAAAATCTCATAGCTTGTGATGTTTAGGCTATGTACGATTCTTCCATAAGTCAAATGTTCTAGTCTTTAGGTGTGACACATTGATGCGTGGAGGTGGTAGCGTGTTTAGCCTCAACCAAAACCGTTGAGGTAGCATCTAATAAAAAAGACAATCGTTGCAAAATATACCGTATTTTTTAGTTCGTATTTTTTAGTTATGAAATTTATTTTATAAGTTCTCATATCCCCTTTTATTTTAATTTAAAAAATAATATTTTGAGATGTGAAAGATGACAACACGTGATGTGACGCTAATGTAAAGACTGCATGATTATTTATGTTTCGGCTTGAAACATAAAACTTTTTATTAATCAGTGTTTACATATCCGCAAGTAATGGAGAGACGACTTGTAGCTCGTACATCCCAGTTCTGAGCTACCTATGTTAGGGACTAAAATTGTTAATACTTTTAGCATTAGAGACGATATTTGTTAAAGGTGGACTGAAACCGTTAAACATTACAAGCTTCAATGATGAAACTTCAAATAATTGTTATAAATCTTTACATTTTCACATTAATACTACCTTTTTCAATTAGTTTTAATACCAAATCAAACTTAACCAACTTGCTATGCTAAATGAATTTAAATAAACTAAAGATTAAATAAAAAAACAAATAAATAATGATTTTAAAAGCAACCATTACATAATTTTGTTATTTATCCGATTGATATATTTGATATGGCTTAAATTATAAATATTTTTATGTTTTTATTTGAACAAACTTTGAGTTTTGAACTTATAACATTCTGAATATTAGATTCTCCTCTGGTTCTCTTACCACTAAATCTCAACCACTCCCAAATAAATTTGATGTACAAACTGTTTAAACACATGTACTACATATCATTAATGTAGCCAATATATGAGACTAGCCTAATCGGTAAACCTTAAGTGTTCTATTTTATACAAGGCTGCATTTGATATAACTTGGAACTAGATTAGTAAACAAAAAACAATTAATAAAAATAAAAATCACCCACTTGGTAGGTAGACTGGTATCACGGTCCATCGCCCATCGATGACCTTTTTGGCCCACTCTCCCGCAATTGGCCCATTAGTTATTCCAAATCCAAGTTAATCAGTCAGCCCAACAATATTTAGCAAAAACTTAGACCACTTAGCAATTGGTAAAAGCTAAATTCCATGTACATAAACAGGACTTTGGACCAGGCCAATTCAGTTCAGGTTGGTTGGAAACCAGTTAACTGGGTTCTTTAATACTCAATAAGAAAAAAAAAGTTGTTAACAAAATAGAAAAATCCCGACTTCGATAATCATGGACGCCTTCTCCATCCCGAGGTTCAGTCGCACCATATTTGGTTCTCTGTCTGTCCTTTTGCACCTCATCCTCCGTCTCCAATAAAATTAAAAACTTGTCTGACTTATTACATAACTAGTTTTTTTTTTCAAATCGTAATTAACGTAAATAAAATCTTTTGATGCATTTGGTTTCTTAGTCTCAGACGTTGCAGAGTTTTTGAACAGAGTTCTGCGAGTCGTGCATGGTATTATCTCAGCTCTTAAGAACCAAAACATTATTTTAGTAGGATTGGCTTTGCTATTTAAAAGAAAATGACGGCGTAAATTGTTGTTTGTTTGCATGCCGCTCTATTGTAAAGGTTATTTTATTTAATGAGAAAGTTATTTCATGTAATATTATATAATAATAGCAGACTAAAATCTTTGAAGTTACTAACAGACACAAAACAAATATTATGTTCATATAAGGAACCAAGTTACGATGTGAGAATCCATGCATATATATACTTACGGAATACGGATTCATGTTGATGACCCACTTGACGTTTTTTATATTTCACGGATTAACTCGCATGGCTTACCACAATATTGTAATGTGATTACGTGGATTTGCTCAATTAGTCAATTACGGTGAACTTTTTAATTAGATCTGTTATATATTTATATATAATCCGTCGAGCATGTGTTTCACATTCTTGTTATTAATATTGAAGTGTTATTTAATTTAAATATAAATCAAACATTTACTTTGAAATTCGAATCTCTGTTTGTTAAATAATTAATAACCATTATAATATCTTGGTTGTCTGTTTAGCAAATTTTCGTTAATTATTTATTAAATATTAGATGCAGTTTGTTTTTCAAAAGAGGATAAGTTTGTTTTTTAAGAGGTGATATCTCTATAATCTTTGAACCATATCTGCAAGCATTTATATAAAAAGAGTTAACCAAACCTCTATAGACGGCAAGGAATAGACTGTTTGTAGCAATAGCGGCTCAATATCTACCAGATTTTCAGACTACAACATTGTGATTTGAGAAACAAAGAATTAGATTTTCCTATAAAAGACTTGATGTTATGCCAAATATGAATGGTTAATAGTGTCACACCCTGACCGGCGGCGGAAACACCGGCCGTGACCTCACGATTGCTCAATAGCTCAATGGTTACTAATAAATACATTTCATATATTAATTAATCCCGATTACATTGTTTTACAAAATACAGCGATCAAACAAACTGTTCACATAATACAAATTCCAAAACGCCATGTTAAAT
>WOUH02000001.1:4158490-4188447 GCA_009936405.2 Stevia rebaudiana
TTTGTGGCTGAAAAAGACAATCGCGCGCAGGTGGAAAGGATCCTAAAACACATTTTGGGGTCTCGCCGGAGTTGATGAGCACAGCCAGAAAGAAGTCGCGGCGTTGGGGGGGAAAGAGTCGGAAATACGTGAGGGTGTGGGTTGACCCGTCAACATGGTATAAATCTTCCCCAATTTGCAGCTTTGGCCCTTCCAAGTTTTATTTATTGAAATTTGAACACCATGTCCATGTATGTTACGTATGTTACATGAATGGTCGTTCATGATAAGAACTTTCAAAAAAACAATTATGTATCTTACATGAATGGTCCATTTAATTTTATAAAACCAAAAACCACCCCATGTGCATTACACGTGACAGATTTAACTGAAAAATTTAACAATCGTTAGGATAAAGGACAAAACGCGCAATTTGTTAATATATAAAGGACGATTCTCGTCAATTTTAAAAATAAAAGACATGTACTGCCAAATAGGTTAAACATAAAGAACGATTTGTGCAATTTACTCTAAAATCTTTTAGAAAACATCCCAGAACAATCCATAAAACAGGTTTAACCTTTGATATATGTATGAATTCAAGGAATTTTATGTCCTCTTAAGAAACAAACAACTAGTATAAAAGCTTTCGCAGAGTGTCGAATACAAAGAATATTTTATGGAAGGTTGACCGGGTTGATACTTTGAGTAGGGTCATTAGCCGCCAAGGCGTAGGTTGAAACGAGATGGCCAGAGACGGAATCGATCAGAAGCAGTCGGCAATGATGACAAGCAACTAAAATAAGAGTGGCCCTTCAAAACTTTGCCATTGTTTGGAACCATAAGGAAAGTATGTTAATAAACAATTTTTTAATTGGGATTTTTCACCATTGTGTGCCAACGAATTTTCGCCATCGTGTGCCAGCATAAAAAAAGTCAAAAGCTGGCAGTGTTCATAAATATTTCTTTATTTAGAAGTATTTTTTATAAATAAGTGAAAGTTAAGATTATTATAAACCAATATCCTTAATAGTATAAAAGGAATTTCCAACCCAATCTAAACTAATCTAATCTAATCCAAAAGGGTTTAAACTTTAAAGTGGCCAAACAATAATCCGGATACAAAGCTGAGGTCTATACTTTGCAATACATATAACCTAAACCACTTTGTTTTTCATTTGAAAAAAAAAAGTTAGAAACAAAAGACCCGGTGGATTGATCGATTCTAGTCAAGGCAAATCAACCTTTGAAATATTAAAAACCATGCTAAACAAAGCGGACCTACGTAATTGATTATTGATTCAAGTTATTTGGTTTTGTAAGTCCAGACCGATTTGTATTTTGTACCACCTCAAAATGAAGACAGCATGCCATAAAACAGGAGATAGATCATCAATCAAGTTAAAAGTTACCATCTTGCATTTTGCAACAAATCAAAAAGAAAAAAAAAAAAAAAACATAAACTAATTCTTCTAATGCATGTCCCTATGATATGAAAAGATGAAACAAATACTACTGCTCTTTAGTGTTTACTAAAAACTTAAATCATACTATCATCAAGGTGATTGCACATTCGGGTCCTTTGACTTGTTCTCATCCAAATCGGGTCGGGTTTCATATCCCGATCCACGAACCTCTTCGATCATTTTCACCACTTCATCCATAGTTGGCCGGTTTTCCGGAACCTGAACCACACACGACATACCAATCTGCAACATTTGCACCATCTCCTCCTCAATATTCTGAAACATCAAAAGTTCGGAATCAAAAACCTCAGCCGTCCATTCTTCCCGAACCACCGACTGAACCCATTTCGGAAGATCCACCGGGTCATCCCGTCCCGGAGACTGAACCGGTTGTTTTCCAATCGGTTGTTTTCCGGTGAGCATCTCGAGCAAGAGAACACCGTAGCTGTAAACATCGGATTTATGGGAGTGTTTTCGTGTTTCGGGAACTTCGGGGGCTCGGTAGCCGATCGCATGTCGGAATTTTACGAGCGGAGTTATGCCGGTGTCGGAAATGCAACCGTCACCGGTTTGGTTAATGAGGATGTTTGATGATGTTATGTTTCCGTGAACGAATTTAGGTCCGTTAAACGCGTGGATATGGGCGATACCGCGTGCAGCTCCGAGCGCGATTTTCATTCGGGTTTCCCAGTTAACGGGAGTTCGATCTGCACCTCTGTTTCCTGTGACATCATTGAAGTTGTTTATAAGTAGAGATATAAACAGTTGCAGCTTGCAAAACAACCTGTTATATACGGTAACTAGCAGAGATAACGGGTCGGGTCGGGTTGGATTGGATTGACCCGATATAAAATATGGTTAGAAAATTATGTTATTTCGACAATAACTTTTCTGAATAAAATGAGTTTGGGGATTCTAGTTCTCTGCATTAAAAACACTATGGGTTACTTTCGACCCGTTTTACACTATGGGTTGGGTTACGGGTCAAATACGCTAAAGTTGTCCAATATTTTATATGTTTACATGCTCTATTCATAATATTTGAAAAGATTAGATTATTGTGATATAATAGTTTTCGTAATTATACTTAACATGTTAACTGTCATACTGTTGGGAAACCAACCCGACCCGAACATAAACGAACTTCCCGACGAACGGTTCACGAACTGTTCGTTGAACGTTTAGCTCGTTTACAGCTCTAATCACATGAAAGAACAGTAACAAATAAATAAATTAATAAAAACATGAAATTAACATACCATGTAAGAGTGTACACAAGCTGCCAGATGAGAAAAAATCATAAACAAGAAGTTTTTCATCTTTTGAGTAATAATAAGCGCGAAGAGGTACAACATTCGGATGCGGGTCAACTCTCCCTAAAATCTCCATTTGTGATTCAAATTCTTTCTTACTCACAATCACATCTTTTAACCGTTTTACAACGACAGTTACAGATTCCTCCAAAGTCGCTTTATATGATGTTCCAAAACTACCCTTTCCGAGGACCTCAGCAGAAGCGCGTAACAAATCCTCAAGATCAAAGCTATAAAAACAACCCTCAAAGAAAACCACTTTGTTGTTTTCAGTTTCTTCAACTTCACCACCAAATTCTTCACTTGGTTTCTCACTCCTTTGACCAGTCAAAGACTTCACATTCCTGTTTACATTCTTTGTTCTTTTCTTCAAACAACAGAAGAATATTATAAACCCTAACAATATAACTGCAACACCACCACCAACTGCTATTGCGATTATAACCCATGATGGAAGATTCTTTGAGTTTTTCTTTTGACTGGTGGCAGTTGGAGGAGGATGATGATGATCATGAGGAGGTGATACGGTTGGTGAACAAGGATTTAAAGGCGGTCCACATAAGAAAGAATTCCCGATAAATGATGAATTTGGAAAATTTTGGAAGGAAAATGGAATTGAACCATTGAGATGATTGTAACTAATGTTTAAATGTTTGAGTCTTGAGAATTTGATATCTGGAATAGAACCAGAAAGTGAGTTGTTTTGGAGGTTGAAACTGGTCAACCGAGTCAAATTCTGGATTGAATCCGGAATTTTCCCGGTGAATGAATTAAATGAGAGATCCAATATACTTATTTGAGGAGGAAAAGTGGCGGGAATGTTACCAGAAAAGTTATTATGTTGAAGAAAAAGACGGTGAAGTGAAGGATGAGAAAGAATATCATTTGGTAAAACACTGGTGAGTCGATTCAATCTAAGACTGAGAATCTTTAAAGATTCTAGTTTTCCAAGGGTGTTGGGTGGAATGGGGCCCGCGAGTCCAACTGCAGGAAGTCGGATACCGGATACGCGGGTCCCGTTTGAAGAACAGAGGATACCTAACCAGGATGTACATATGTTGGTATCATTGCTCCAGTTGAGCTTTGTATTATGTGGTACAACATTAGCAAATTCTAGAAGAGTTTGTTTATCTGATTCCAAATCAGCAAACACTAGAGAAAATAGGAAAAGTATGATAAGGATGAAATGAAGATGTAAATGAAAGCAGAGTTTCATGAGGAAATAATAATCTTCACATGTAGGAAGTTGATGGTGATTTTCCTGTTTCAGTCCAAAAATTAACAAATTTAGTTGATACGCACATCAAGCGCTATATTTGAATCTAATTTGAAAAGTACCAACAATAAGAAAACAAAGTAATTTGGTTTGTAAGCCACCAAAAGGTTTGATTAGATAAAAAACACCCAAAATATGCTCATTAGATGCAACTAGTTATTGAAACATAATGTAACTATCTGAGTCCTTAGAGCTTGTTAATAACATTATCTATGTAAATTGTAAATCATGATGTAAGGTTGCATTAATAATTTATATAACTTTCAACTATAACTGCATAAAGATAAAACCCTGCCTTATGCCTTTATATGTATATGTTAATATATAATTAGATACACAAAGAGTATTCAAGGGGGTGTTTGGTTTGAAGAACTTGAATGATAGATATCATATGCTTTGTTTAGACGTCAAAATTCAACAAGTGTACTGCAGAATAACTCATATAGATGTAAATACCTATGAAGTTCTATCTTGAAACCAGTTGACAATCAGAAGAATTAACTTTAATACACAAATCAGCTGAATTAGCGGTTGTAAATTGCCGGATACCCCTAAATTATGTATCATAAGGTAAACTTCATCACCATACAAAATTGAACACACATTTCAACATAAACATACCTGAATTGCAGATTGCAATCATCAAACGAACTTTTCATCCGTATAGAATCACCACACCGGTTCTATTCAAGCTTTACTGGCGTCTTAAATGCAATAAAAATGAACTTCCGACGAACAAAACTACGTTCCCGCACCGTCGAACACCAGGACAATCGTTTCCGGTGTACCTTAGCTGTTTTGTTTAAATCTTCAAAATTCTTCAAGCTGTTGAAATCTCTACACGAAACAATAACAAATCCAATACTGAAACATAAATCGTTCAGCTGGAACACTAATCTCGTCTCCGATCCACAAGCGATTTGCGTTGTGGTTTCCTGCAGATTTACATTCGATTCGATTTGAGTAACAGAAATTGAATATGAATTGTCAAATTTGAGAAGAAATGGAGTGAGATTTACCGGCGCATGCGAAGAACACACAGTACGTGTGAGTGAGAGAGAAATATAGTCGCTCAAAAACTCCTGTTTTAATGAGTATGATCCTTTTTTAGCGCGGGGTTTTAGCTCAGAGGGTGTTTATCAGTTATTGAATATTGAAATATATATATTTTATCTTACTAGATTATAAACCTATCTAATAATGAGTTTGAATAAGTTTAACATACTTAAACCACTTTTCTATAAGAATTTGCATGTGGATTGTGGAATAGTGATATATGAAATAATGAAAATCTAAAATTATAAAACACAAATACTGAAGAGTTAAGAATTATAAAATTATATTTTATAAACAAACATTAACACATGTTAATAACTAATTTAGTGCATTGTTAGAATAAAGATTTTATAGTATAGACGTTTAATGATATAAACTAATTAATTTAAATCTATATTTTTATTTTCTACCTCTGATAAAACATTTCAAAAAGTGTCACATCATATTTTCTTATTGTTTTTAAGTTTAAATGTTAATTAATTATCTATATTTATTTTGAATGTAAATGTTTATTAATTATCTAATTAAAATTTTCATATATATTTAAAATAGAAACTGCATTCTGTATCCCTAAGGTTTATATTCCTTAACAGTTTCAGTCTATCGTTAAGGTTCCAAGTCTTAATTTTTTTCGTCTCTAACGTTTTAAGTCCTAACAATTTCCGTCTCTAACGATTCAAAATTTAAAACTTTTATGTTAAGAGTTTAGTGACGAATACTATTAAAACTTAAAATGATATGGACGACATGTATTTGTTTTAAGTGTTTATTACATGGTAACTTAATATATATACACAATGATTTAATGATAAAAAAAATTTAAGTGTGTATTATGTAACAAGTGTAATACACAGGTTTTAAGCTAATATAATATAAATCATGTCACAAACCTATATTACCTGATTTTGTATCATTTATCCATTATGAGCCCATAACCTTTCAATTTAAAAGATAATACCCCTGTCAAGTGAGTTACAGGATAGTTCTATTAGTTAGGGTGCAAGGAGTGGGTTTCGGCTAGTGCCATCGGCTAGTGAAGCCGGGCGGCAACTCCACCGCCACCTCCATCGGAAACGGTTACTTTGGGTTCTTGTGGCTAGTTTTTGCCGAATCGGCAAACGTGTATTGTGGTTAAAGGGTGGTACCTTGTGGTTAAAGGGTGGTACCTTGTGAGAGGGTACCATTACCACTAATAGAAGGTACTTGAGAGGGTAATTTGAGCATTTTATGTGACATAATTTGATTGGATAATTTAGAAGAATATTAATGTTTGAAAGGGTACTACTCCTTTATCTTTACACGTTAGTTCTATTGATTTACTTAATACATTATCTCTATTTGAGTTTAATTTGATTTTTGAATATCCAAATGGGACCTTACTTGCTGTATTTAATAATTATATTCCACACCTCTGAAAAAGTAATGATAATTGGTTCAACATCGTGATTATTACATGGGTAGGTCAACACAACTTTCAAACCAATGAACCATGATGCATGTTTCGAGTCTGAAAAAGATTTGTTTAAGTCTTTTGTTTGCTTTAGTTCTATATGACATTGAGAAAAAAAAACTTGTAAAATATGTTAACTTGATTGTAAAAATCGTCTGGAGAGTAAAAAGTATACATATCTATAGAACCAACTAAGAAATACGGAGTCATATAAAAATTTAAACAATGTGTTTAAACATGATACACAAGATGATTCTTTAATCGTTTATCTTTGCGTCTTCCTGTACATGTGTTCATGTACTACATAAAACTGCTTATACGATCGATTACATGCTAACGGGTAAGGTGGTTCAAATGGAGTTCGAATGATTAGATAGGTGTGTATCTATCGTCCTAAAAATAAAATAAAGTGCATATATATCAAACAAGACTTATTTTGTTTGAACGGTCTAATTAGTTTTCACAATTTAAAAACATAAATTGTTGCTTAAGAGAGCTTTACCTAGACTTGTTTAAAGCTTGATTTTATTGTTTAAACTTAAGCTTGAACTGTAAGAATTTTCCAGGCTCGAGCATGACCCTTTTTTTAAGCATTTAATTTATATATTTTTATAATTATTTATATGTATTTAGTTTGTAGTTTTAATTTTCATATGCTTTATGGGCTCGACTCGACTTGTTCGTGTTTTATACCGATCCAATCTATTGTGGTTCACTAGTGATCACTAACTAGTTTAATGTGTTTACACAGGCACTGAACGCTTGCAAGTGTGATAACTTATGTCATCTCTATATCCTGCAAATCCTTATGTGATAGCTAGTAGGTACGACGACACCCTTTTAGTTTATACTCTTGTACGTTCTCTTGCATCCTATTTGTTTTCAAGTATGCATCTCATGTTCACTCATATATTTTTGGTGATGTGCAAACTCGAACACCCTTTTTCCATGTATTTGTTTTTGATTTTGATCATGCACGCTAAGATTAATTGGGTCTTTAGTATGCACTTTATGTTTGTATTAAAATATTAATTAAATAACTAAACATGATAATAAATATAAATCATACTTACACATAGACATATTTTTGTGAATATGGTGATTATGATCGAAGTTAAATGAATGTAACATTATAAGTTTATAACTAACTATTGGATTCTACCATGAATAAAAACCGTACGAAGGCTAAAGAGGGTGTGCAAGAAATGCGATTGCACATAGCCTGAAGATGGAAGTAAGTAAATGTGATTATAGCGGTTGCGATGGTTAATCATGGTTACTATTATGGGTAACTAAATGTCTAAATTCACTTGCTTTAACGTTTATTATGTCGAACACTCACAGAATTGGGCCACTTCTTGAAGCCCACTACTGGTTTACTAAAACAAGAAATTGAACGACTTATAGGCCCATGAAACCTAATTAAACCAACCCTCAATTCGACATCTTATTGCCCCATTATATAAATAACATTTCATATCTTAAATCTAGGGTTTGTGGGTAGAATTAACGCGGCAGCAATCGGACCAGATTTTTCGCAATGGGAAGAAGTAAGTCGTTTGTTTGCTTTTCATTCTTCAATGTAGTTGTTATTACAGTTGATTTGATTCCAAATGCAATTGCCTGAGTAGAAATTGTAGCATGTTATTAGATGCAACTGGTGTTCCTCATCGGTTATTCGTATTGTGATATGCAGTTTAGAATATGATTAATTGTTAACTTGATTATGATTTTGTGAAATTGGGTATTGTTTTGAGCTTGAGTTGTAAGGTTTGAGATGTTTTTGATAAATTATTCGGTTTTTCGTCCATTTTGGTGAAATGTTGCTTAATTTGTTTCTTTATTTTGTTTTTGTTGCTTATATTTGTTTTAAATTTTTTGTTTTTGTTACTGAAGCTGCCATAAATTATAATAACATAAAACCTCTTACAAAATATATATCTGCAGTAAATATCTTAACTTTATGTCACTTAATTTATAACATAATCTTTGATCCTACTGTTCAGGACCCGCCAGGTGTTACCGCCAGATCAAGAACAAACCATACCCAAAATCCCGATACTGTCGTGGTGTACCCGACCCAAAAATCAGAATCTACGATGTTGGAATGAAGAAAAAAGGAGTTGATGAGTTTCCTTTCTGTGTTCATTTGGTAAGTTGGGAAAAAGAAAATGTATCAAGTGAAGCACTTGAAGCAGCGCGTATCGCGTGCAACAAATACATGACAAAGTTTGCAGGAAAAGATGCTTTTCATTTGAGAGTTAGGGTTCACCCGTTTCATGTTCTTCGGATCAACAAGATGTTGTCGTGTGCTGGAGCCGATAGGCTCCAAACGGGTATGAGGGGCGCTTTTGGAAAACCACAAGGTGTTTGTGCGCGTGTCAGCATTGGTCAGGTTCTTCTTTCGGTTAGATGCAAAGATGGTAACAGTCTGCATGCGCAAGAGGCGCTTCGTCGCGCTAAGTTTAAGTTTCCTGGTCGGCAAAAGATTATTGTTAGCAGGAAGTGGTATGTTTAAATTATATTTTGTAATCTTTTAAATTTAAATACTTTGTTTTTAGCTGAATGAAATGGTTTTAATATTTTTATATAATTATTGCAGGGGATTTACTAAGTTCAGTCGTACTGACTATCTTCAGTGGAAATCTGAGAATCGCATTGTTTCCGATGGTGTTAATGCCAAGGTAATGTTTTGTTATCCTTCGATACTTGAAATTTTTTCTTAATTTGATTTGGTTTAGTGAATACTTTTAGTATTTTTTTATGTTAATCAATAAAGCATGAACATTTAAATATTAATCACAATAGAGGTGTTAATAAACTGTTTAAACAACTTGAAACTTGTAACTGGCTGTGTAACTGAACTAACTTTGTTAACTTTTTTTTTTGTTATGTCATTTAGGATTAGAATTTTTTGTATATATGCTATATTTTGTAAAATAACAGATTTAGTTTTATGCACTAAAGGTTGTGTTGTTTTTTATATTATATGACAACTAATATTTGTGATATATTTTAATGCAACAGCTTTTGGGATGTCATGGACCTCTTGCAAACCGTCAACCAGGAAGAGCTTTCTTAGATGCAGTTGCTTAATTGCACTTTGTTCATCACAAACATCTCGACAACAAACATTTTAGTTGAATTTTGTTTTGAAAAGACATACTTTTTGTCTTGTTTTTACTTGAATGACATTATTAATTACTGTGTTTTGAACCTTGAGTTTGCTGTGTTTTGAATCTTTTTTTTTTCCTACTTTATTTGTTCATAAAATTTGTGTATTGTTGCAGCTTGTAAGCATCAAGCGTAAAAATTAAAACAAATCTAGTTCTAAGATCACTGTTTATCAAGCAATATAGTTGAAAGAGTGGTAAACAGATAAACGTATTATGTTCAAAATAAGGCCTATTCACTAAACCTAATAAGTATTCAAGACATAAAAAATCTTGAGTGAGTAGAGGGTTTTCACCTTAGGGTTTTCCTCTTGAATGATTGGATCACCCAAAAATTGGTAAGGGATTTTGTCCTTAACGCTCCAATACTTGACCAATTGCCGCCGTTATAAAAAAATAAAAAAAGTATTCAAGATCTCTATTTAAATCCAATTTAGTCTTCACACACTTTTACTTGGATTTCAACTCACTTTGAATCTCAATTTCAAAGTACCAACATGCCTTGCATCTAAGTAAATAAAAACCTAGCTTGACAAGAACTCTACACATCTTTTAATATTGACTAACCAATATTTAAATTTGAATTAAACGCGCAACAAGGGTGTTCAAGTTCGGATATCCAAAAATTTCGGCTAGTATTTTTTTATATCCGAATCCCATTTTTTTTCTATGATTTCATGATTTTTTAAAAACAATTAAAAAAAATATTTTCGAAAAATATCCGAAATTTTGAATATTTCAATAATTCTGGTTTGGTTTCGGATTGTTTGAACACCCAGCCATGTGTATTTTTTTGACTCGCTTGAAAACACAAATCTGTTGAGTGCAAGATAAAAACCGACACAAAGACAGTTTTTGACAATTTTTACATGAAGTCAAACCCAAAACAAGCAACCATGGTTTAAAAACTGCATAACATCAAACAAACAAAATAAAACCTGACTTCAAGCAAACAAAATAAAACCAAACTTCAAGAAAAAAACAACAAACCAAACTTCAAGAAAAAAAACCAACCAAACTTTGTAATCTTGACACTTGACTAGTTAAACCTTAGAAAACAGACATGCATCAAAGGGTTGTACCCTTTGCATTAGAGAAGGTACTATCCGCGAATGGTTATTGCCCCAGATCTGCAAGGAGATGCACTGCTACTAGGCTGAGAGTAATTTCCATTCAAGGGAGAGTTTAGAATTGCAAGTTCTCTTAATTGTTCTCTTTTGTAGAAATCACGCGAATAATTCTTGCATTTATAAAAAAGTAAGAAACTGTTAGTACACGCTCTCGTTGTCCCAAACAGAAAACTTACATAAAGAAGATATTGGGTCAAGATTGTTCAAACGGGTAAAAAGACATATCGGCTTTTAGCAAGAACACGACCATTTTATGAATCGTTGAACCCGAACACGACTCATAACAAGAACACGACCATTTTAACACATTTATCTACACGTATTAACGAATAGACGTATCGGTGGGGTGTAATCAAGTTTAATCAAGTTGTAAAAGTAATAAATAGGTTAAACATGTTTAACGGGTAGACTTGTTTATTTAAATAGGTTAAACGGGTGAAAGCCGAAAACAACCCGTTAAAATTAAACAGGGTAACCCAAACATGACTCGTTTAATGTAATCATATTTAACACGCTGATTATTAACATAAACTTATTTAACAGTTTAAAGATAAACACGAAGTAGTTTGGGTCATTTTGACCTGTTTTGACCATAGAAAACACTACACATTTGATGGCATTAAAAGATGAATTATTACACGCATAAACGTTGTACATCTGTAATTGCACAGGGTACAAGTAGTGTAACAAACTGATGAGTAAAGAAAACATACCACCGGCTGGAGAACATCTAACACGATTTCCTGCGCGTGTTGCAGTCGCGCATCAACTTCATTCACATGTGCTTCGGCTTCAATTAATACATGAAGTGGTTCATTCAGGTGCCTGCAACCGAGTCTTCTCAAACGCTCCTCCTAAAAAAATTGTAAAAACAAGAAATATATTTTAAAAAATTATTTGTGAATTTTTTTTTTAAAGAATTTGAAAACCTTGGTATACGTGAAGAATCAGCAGTTGGATATTAATAACATTGGACAGAGCAGATGAGCAAAAAGTGATGTGAAATTCAAAGGATGGTATAATGAGGTTTAATTTGTATAATAAATCAATTAAAAAAATAATAAGATAAAAATAAAATCAATGGGCCAAACGGGTAACAATGCTCGATATCATTTTACTTGAAAGAAATGGATCTATTTTATAATCAAATCTATTCAAAATAAGGACAAAAAAAAGTTGGTAGACTGATCGAGTCGGTTTTGACCCGAACCCAACCAACCCGTTTTTCGACCTCAAATAGGAGTTGTACCTTGTTAGAGTCTTTCATCGAACCCCTTCCTTTGATGAAGATACGACATCCGGTGACAGCTTCAATTCGCTTTATTGAATTACCTCTTGGACCCAAAAGTCTACCAACGAAGTTGTACTGACATAGAAGAAAAAAGGTCAAATAAACCGTCACTTTTTTATATATATATTTAATTATAATGTAAAAAGTATTTAAATATTTTTGAAATGTATTACTTACGTTAGGGTACCTATCAACAGGCACATCCAAACGCAATATCTTTTTTGTAAGCAAGTTACCCCGTCTAGCTGCTAATGCATTCCAGTGTTGAGTTGGTGGGCCTTGTGGCCCACTAAATCGCTGTGATTTGATATATTAAAGTTAGTTGATTGGAAATTATAAAAATTCAACTGTACTTGAACTAAAGTCCATATATGACGTGTAACGGGTCAAAATGGTAACTTTTGGTAGATGGGCCCATCGGGTTGACCCACAAAATCTAAATTAATATTAGATAATTAGTGTGTAAAATGTAATTAGAGATGGAATATAATGCAAACTGACACATTTAATAAGTAAATGGGTTAAATAGGCAAGCAAAGAAGCAATAAATCAATGGCGAATTAAAAGAATTCAAAAAAAAAAAATTTGGTTTTAAGGAACACAATAAGCCCTTAAAAATGCAATCCCAACTATTAATCAAAAACTTTTTTTCTAAGACACGATATTTCTCCAAAATCAATTTTTTTTACATTTTCCGTAAAAGTAACACTTCTACCTTAGTTTATTAAGTTAGTTTCATATGCATCATAAAGAATACACAACTTGGAATATAACTTTTTTTTAAAAGTCAAAAAGACATCTTTGGTTCCTTGATTCATATCTTGCATCTCCATGGAAAATAAATAAGCTTCTAAATAGTAATTTAAAATGATGATTAACATATTAATAAAAATATGTAACATGAATTCTTGTAATTAATCAAGTATAGATGTGATGGTATATAAATTATAGTTTCTCACTATGGAAACTTAATCATATGAAAGAGATAAATGAAAGATACCATATGTTTCTTAAAGAATATTAGCATATATATACCTCATGCCGAAAAAGATTCCAGCCAGAATTCCCATCCAAACGAACTAAATCTATAGCAGCAAAATCAGGCATGAAGTTCGAGGGACTCGAAAGATTCAGGTTTCCAAATTGCAGTCCGTTAAAAATATTCAAATCTTCATCAGATACAATCTGAGAAACCCTCCGAATCTCTGTCAATAAAATAAAAGTAGAGCAGATATTTAAGAAAAATGTAATTAATTTTTTTTATCTTACAGAATATTATTGTGCATGCTGTAATTATCAATGCGGGTTGCAAGTTACAATAAATATCATAACAATAACAATAACAATAACAATAAAAAGAATAATAATAACAACCATACACAATATATCTCACTCATAGCATATGACTAGGCTTTTAGACGGTATATATTGTCGTCTTATGCCCACCGTTAGCAGATTGTTATTATTACCATAATGGCTAAATTAATGATATTTAAGTACGTAAAAATTATAATTACTATTGCACTCAAAAGAATTTTTGCATCATGTAAGATTTAGAATTCACAATGATACCATAGCTTAAAGATTCATATCGTATTCCATGATATCACTTGCATGATCGGCCATGAACCGACAAATCAATTTACATTGCACGATTAAATTTCAGTAAATGCAGATGGATTAATTCATTTCTTTCGTAAAACACCATCTACAAAGGTTAAAAAATCGGATTCTTTCCAACACGCAAAAGAGTTCAGATCAATATTATATTAACAATTTTAATAAAAAAATTTCAATCACACAAACAGTAATAAAGTCAGTATGCATTTAAAGGATCAACCTTGATTCAGCAAAAGATTGCACCTTGGAAGACCATGTACATAAAAAGAAAGGAGCTTCTTTTCTTCCAGAAGATCCTCCATGTAACGTCTGCTAGAATATCGTATCACCAAAAAAAATATTAATTTAAAGGGAAATTAAAAATTAAAATTAAAAATTTAAGCATATTGAAGATTAAGAAAAATATTTTCTTGAAAAAAGTATGATACCTTGCACGATCTGGGTTGGCCCAAATGTTTGACATAGCTAATTTGGTCAATAACCTGAAGAGAAGATAGTAAGAGAAAGAAGAAAAACTTGTATGAAAATGAAATTGAGTTAAAATTTATATGGCTTACTACATTTTTATTTATTTATGACGAAAATGTATTTACTATAATAAATTTTTGGCGTTTTCTACGGGTGACGTATGAGGTATGTTGTTACGAATTTCATTCTAAATGTTATATAGCATTTTCTTATTTAATATTTCTATACGGATGGCGTGTGAGCTTTAGGGGCTGTTTGATAGCCTCTTAGTAATTTCATTAAGAGGAACCTCTGAATCGGTAAGAGGCAGTTGTTGTTTGTTACACCTCTTAATGGTTCAGACAGCCTCATAATGGGTAAGGGGTTGTTTGACAAAATGACAACTTCTGAATGGGTAAGTGGTGAACCGGTAAGAGGTTTGAATCATTAAGTGATGAACGAGTAAGAGGTATGAACCATTAAGAGCCAATATAATGCTTAACCTTTCAGAGGCAAATGTCTGACCAATTCAGATAAGAGGTCTTAACCATTGAAACTCAGTATAATGTTTAACCATTCAGAGACAAATGTTTGAATCATTCAGACACCTGCTCGCGAAACAAACAGTATGAACTATTAAGTGTTGAACCAGTTAGAGGTCTGAACCCTTAAGAGTTAAACAATCAGCCCCTAAGTTTTAGAAACATGTTGAATGATTCAGAGGCTACCTCTCTTAATGGTTCAACACAGGTTTTCCGAACAACCCCTTGTTTGTTACAAGTTTCATCCAAAATGTCGTATAGCATTTTCTTTTTTGATGTTTCTGTCACTTTTGCTAAAAGATCATCATTTCCTTTTTACAATACCAAGATGAATATTATAGAGCTAATGAGCCATCACAAATCAAATATGCCAAAACTTCCTATAAAAAGTGCTTTTTTAAGATTTCTAAAACCAATCATTATTCAATGGATTTTGGAATTGATAAGGATGAGAAATTCTATATCAATTCGCAACATTTGATCATGCAATTAATTTCCCGGCAAGAATAGGAAACTAAATAACGGTAATTAGAAAGTAAGAAGTTAGGGGCTTTTTAAACCAAAAGAACCTTGCATAAAGTGTTTTTCTTTGCATAGTGTTGGGTGTAAAGACAACAAATCAAAAGTTTTAAGAAAGTTCAAATTATGCTTTAATTAGGGTAGAGGATTAGGACACTAGGATTTAAGTTAAGTACATCTTTCTTTTAATTCTTAAAAGTTAAATTAAAATGGAAAACACCTAGTTATCCTTTATTTCATGACACAAAACAGTTGATTTGTGAACATCATGAAGCAACAATTAGTATCATTTGACAATATTATATGACAAAACTCACAACTGATACAACTATATGAAATTCCAAGTGGCTCAATAGACACAATATGCACACTCATCAAAGTATTTAAAACCAAACAAGTTGGATATCAGTCATATGACTGCTTCTGCAATTCCAATTTTATTAATCTAACTGAATAATCATGTTCGTCGATTTTCTCGGTCTCTCCTATAAAAAATCAATATCATAGGCTTACAACACGAATATACATCCTTTCTATCCTCCTCACATTCATAATTATAAAGCCTGATGACAATAATTTTCCAACTAAGAGGAGAAATAAGCAGAATAAACACTAACGGGAACTTAAGAAAGTGAACTTAAGTGCTCTTCTGGAGATAATACTTATATTAATTCAACAGGTAAGAAAATTAAGAACTAGTCTTTTTCTACACTTGGCTTAATAACTAAAGATTCAGTACTATTGGTAACGTGTTTACTTATCTTACACTAAACATGATTCATGTATTTATGCATGTCATGAGTTTTGATAATCTTAAAAGATATATAGTCTAATTGTCTAATGAGTCATGTAATTAGTCAGATATGCATTCTCTATCACTGTTTCTTGCTCTTGTTATCCCCCCTATTTCTGTTCTATGTCATGGACCTTATTACCATATTAGTTAATAATAGGCTAAAAGAATTAGTTAACAACCATAAAAGATACAAAAATTATAAAAAAAACAAGCAATACATAAGCTGAGAACTTACCTGATGAATGACATGTTGAATTTGTTTCATCACAATAAGCTGAATTGTAAGTAGAAACAATGCTCTGAACAGAGTACCAAATCATACTTATATTACTTCTCCAACCATCCACGAATAATTAGGGATAGTAACCTCTTATGTAATTGATTTAAGCACAACTGCATGGTTCTAATCTTCCCAATAATCCCTTTGTTCGATAGAATAACTACCTGTGAAAGATATTATAAGCAAAATATTATAAAATCCACATGAATTCAGTTTCAATGTATAAATGTATAATACACAGTTCTTAAGAACACAAACATGAATCTAAAAATCCATACTATGACACCTTAGGCAAATCCAAGCATTAGGCATTGCTTAAATCACACCAAAAGCTAATAAGTTGATAAGTAAGCAAATAGGCAATACAAGTGTAACAGCTGTATGATTTTCAATCTAAAATCCATTTGAATTGATCGATTTGGTGAACAAAAAGGTGTTGTTAGTTACATTCAAACGCCGAGCACGATGCCATCGAGGAGGACGGTATTAAGCCAATTCTCGATGACCTTCCGACTGACGTGTTAGCTATCTTCATCGGATGAAACGATGAAAGACGGTGCACCATCGGCTTTATCGTCGCCGGAATCATCTCCGTCCGGTTGTTCCGGTAAGTCTGATTATCACCTAAACGGCTAAACGCCTTCTAATAGATTTTAATCATTTTATCGTTGTTGATCACTTTGGGCTTTTGGCCCGACGTTAGTGAATTTAGAAAGCAACGCTGTTTATTTTTTTATTTCTTTATTATTATTATTATTATTATTTGACCTTCAATAGAATTTTGCTTTCGACCTCACTCTTAACAACTAGGTAAGTAAGGCGGTTTATAATTTTAGAAATACAAATTAGAATCTAATAATGATAATAAGGATAGTAAAAGATTTACAATAATCTTCAATTATTGACAGACGTAAATAGAATTTATGGAAACTCATTGGTAACTTGTTTGTATAAGTTATATTTGTAGTTTGGATCACGAATATTGTGTTTGCACCGTTCATGCTATCAAAATATTTTAATAGAAACTATAAGTAAAATACAATAAATATATATTACATATTAATACAATTTTTTATCAAACTACGTTGCTTTAGTGAATTTTATATCTAACTTAGACACGTAACAATACTATATTCACTTTTTCCTTTATATATATACTAACCGGAGGAGTAAGCTAATACAAGAAAGCAAGGTCTGGTAGGCGGTACCCCAAAAACCAAATACAGTTTAAAAACCAAACCAGAATAGTATTCGTAACATTAAAAACAAATCAGTTATGTAAATTCGGTAATTTAATCGTATCCGAATTTAGTTTTCCTTTCGGTTATCGATTCTATTATTATTTGAATTTTGTTTATTCGGTTAAACCGAATATATATAAATTAATTAATATTGTTTTTATTAAGGAATTATAAACATATTTACCCTAAACACCTAGAATCACGCCTGCTAATTAACACAGCCGTCGCTTTCTTCGTTCAAATGTTAGACTATGTGTTATGGGCGTGGAGGAGGCCCAACGACGACCGGCAACGCCGGGGAACACCGCTACGCGGTGGGCGTGGAGGGTTTTGGCGTTGAGAACTCCACGGGCGTGGAGGGGAAGAAAAGAGCAGTTTGGAGGAGAAAGGGTGCAGGTTGGTGGGCCCCATTTGAACCTTCTCTCTCATTTTTTCTTATATATTAAAAAATCAATTATTAAAATAATCAATACAATTTCTCTCTCCACCGCTTACCCATTACACCCATTTTTCACCACCTCTTCTCTCTCCTACGTGGCACTGACGCGTCGTACTCCACCCCTTCTCCACGCCCTTACCACTACACATGGTCTTAGACGCCGGATTACAATAGTCCAGCCGGCAGCCACCTTTCTAGTTACGAGTTTCTGACTTCTGTATTCCGATCAACAGGTAGTGTATTCCGTCGTTCTGTTGATTTGATTACGTAGGTTTACTCAGATATATAAACACTCTCTTTAAGTCTTTATCTTTTAACTACTCATATTTGCACATAATCACTATGGAAAACGAAGATGAATTGGATGTAGACAAAATCCAAATGGGGGTCCAAAGTCTACTTGACTGTGTTAACCATATGAACCCATCATCACCATCGATTTACATGGTACCTGATGTAATACGAGATCTTAGTGTAAGGTCTTTCAGCCCACAAGTCGTATCTATTGGACCATTGCACAAAGAAGATGAGAATTTGCAAGCATTTGAAAAGTGTAAACCATGTTTTCTAATTGATCTCATGAATCGTATCAATTCCCCAAAACATGAAATATTGGAATTATGTATGCAAAAGGTGCATGCTTCGATGGAACGAATAAAGTCATGTTATGTTTGGACAAAGACCTATGATGATGTTGAAGTCGCCAAAATGATGCTTATGGATGCTTGTTTCATACTTGAATCTGTTTACTGGTGTTTAGGATCTAATAAATCACATTGGGGAATCAAGCTACGACCTGAAACTGTACTTAGTGACTTGTTATTGATAGAAAACCAAATTCCTTTCTCGTTTCTTGATGAAATATATAAGTGCACCGTATCGAAGAATTCTCCTAACGACTCGCTTGTTCAATTTATTCGTCCACTTTTACAATATTACAACATCTTTGGAGCAAGCATAAAAATCAACAATATTTCCGTTAATACCATACATCATATTCTTAGCCTTCTACATCAATGTTACAAGCCTCATGACGATGATATTAGACGAGGAAATTTTATCCTATCAGGCATCCCTCCGGCTGTTGATCTAGACAGAGCAGGGGTCAAGTTCAAACCTTACACAAATCCAACATGGGTGATTGGGATGGAATTGAAACCATATAGGTTCCCTTATTTTATAGGGTCCTGGGGTAAGCCTTCTCTTATAATGCCATCCTTGATTGTTAAGGATTACACTGAGTTGTTATTAAGGAATCTCATTGCATTCGAACAGTCGTCTCAAACTCCTGATCATATTACATCGTATGTATGGGCCATGGATATGCTTGTTGATACTGAAGAAGGTGTTGCTAAACTGGTAGACTCTAGAGTCCTTATCAACCATATGGGTTCAAACCAAGAAGTTGCTAATGTTATCAATAACATAGGCAATAGACTTGTAGCGACGAGATTCTATTACGATGAACAATTCATAACATTATACAAGTACTACAATGATTATTGGCCAAAACATATAGCGTGGTTAAGGAGGACTTACTTCTGTAGTCCATGGAGTATCATTGCCCTTTTTGCTGGAATCATCCTATTTGCGTTAACAGTGGTCCAGACCATCTTTACCATTAAGTCTATCGGAAGCAACACGTAGATTATTACAAGGAGTCACTTTAGAACTAAATATGGTTAATATTATTATACCGGGTAGCGTTATGCTCACATAGTTTGTAGAGTTTGAGCCACATTCACAAACGTGTTTGGTTTGTTCAGTAAGTGGCTAACTTGTGTTTTCTATCCTTTATCTTGCTTACCTGACCATGTTTTTTCAACACGTATATTAGCACATTGACTCGTGTAGTGTGTTTGCTTGGACTTGCTCGAGCTGCTTTATATTTGGATTCGCTTGTCGCATTGATTAGATTGTTTATCGTGTGCTTAGGGCTTATCATTGTATTGCATCGTATTTGAGTATGTGTGTACTACTTGTTCCTCGTTGTATACTCAATATTTTATGTCCCTTGTTGCGCAGTTTATGCCTCTTTATTAATTGATTAATTGTTGTTACTATGTGCTCCTTGCTTCACCATTGTATATGTTGATTTATGTTCATTGTGTGCATTGTGTCGTGTGATAGATACGACATATGGTTACAGCTTTAATTCGCTTTATTGAATTACAACTCTCGAACCCAAAAGTCTGCCAACAAAGTTGAACTGACATCAAAGAAAAAAGGCCAAATAAACCGTCACCATTTTAAATATAGGGAGAATTATATATATCCCCCTATTTTGAAACCTAATTACATATATACTCAACTCAAAACTTAAATTACATATTTCCCCAATCCATGTTATAGCCCAAAAACTTAAATTACATATATCCCCCTTAAAATGGGTATATATGTGAGTTTTATATGTTTGTAAGGGGATATATGTAATTATAATTTTAGGTTGGGTATATATGTAATTAATGAAGTTTATGGGGGGATATATGTAACTGCCCCTTAAATATAATTTAATTTAAGTATAATGTAGAAGTATTCAACTTTTTTTTTTTAAATGTAGTAATTACTAGGGTACCTATCAAGAGGCACATCCAAACGCAATAACTTCTTTGTAAGCAAGTTACACGAGCTAGCTACTGATTTGAGATGGAATTATAGAAATGGTAACGGGTCAAAATGGTAACATTTGGTACCTGCCTTAAACTTAAAGTCAGTGAATTGGGAATTATACACTTGAACTTAAGTCCATATATGACATGTGACGGGTCAAAATGGTAACATTTGGTACCTGATACGGGCCCATCGGGGTCGACCCAGAAAACATTTTGTCTAAATTAATATTAGATAACTAGGATGTAAAATGTAATTAGAGATGGAATATAACACAATCGGACATATTTAATAAGTAAATGGGTTGAAATAGACAAAAGCAGCAGAAGTAGGTGCTGCTTAGGATTACAAGCAAATAAGCCATAAATCAAAAGCAAATCGAAAGAATAAAAAAAAAAATGGTTTTAAGGAACACAATAAGCCCTTAAAAATGTAATCCCAACTATTAATTAAAAACAATTTTTTAAGCAATGGTCTTTCCTCAAAATCCTTTTTTTTTTACTTTTTCTATGAAAGCAACACTTCTACCTTAGTTTTATAAGTTAGTTTCATATGCATCATAAAACTGATACGAAATGCTTCAACGTGTGAATGTATTTGATTGAATTATTGTTTTTTCTTAGATTGTTGAGTTTGATTGATATATTAATTGAATTTGCATTAAATTTTAATTTAAAACTGATCCATACCGAGTGTTGGATCACGTCCACTCAATAGGCATACATCATGGTCTAAGTGAATTTAAGTATGTGCATAAATTATGTATTAATTTGCAATACAATATTATGATATATTATTTGATACAATTAATACAACACACTACGACGTGATGCAATATCATAATATTGTAATATCATACAGCATAAAATGATACGATATGATGCAATTCACAATATTGTAATATGATACAGCATCGAATGATATGATATGATGCAATTCATAATCTTTAATCTTTAATCTAACTCCTAATAAAAGACTAACTTTCTCTAAAAATATCAATCTATTAGTCTATCCAGCTTCACATAAGCTCCACATAGCATATGTCCCCTCTACATTAAACCTTACAATCACTTGATAATTTTAAAAACTAAAAATGGGATAATTTTAAAAACTAAAAATGGGTTTTACGTTAACCCATACCCGTTCTTAATACCCGAAAAAAAAAAACGCGGATATGATTTTCCATCTTCATAGTATCTCAATCCAAACACTAATACCCTAGCCACTCTCTATACGGATCTCTCCCACACACGATGAATTGTAATCTGTTGTCGGCTCAAAGATTAACTGCCTATCGGATTCAATCTTTGTTCTTTAGATTCCATCTTTCAATCCCTCATGTTTCCTTAAGAGGGAAAGTTTCGGATCAAACAATTTGGTCTTCGATGGAGGCAACAATGGAATTGATAAGAAGAATGCCTCCCAAACACACAGAGACGACTCTCTCCACCTCCTCAGCCTCTTGACGGATCGGTATTCCCTTTTAAGTTTAGAGCACTCTTCAAACCCTATTTCGCAATCTAATTTACACACTACTAATTTATAATTCATCTATTCTATTGATGAAGTTTGAAATTTTGGATTTTTATAAATCGATGTTCTAATGTGTCATTTGAAATCGAGTTCTTAGGGTTAGGAACGTCATTGTCTTCGGTTTAGTTGGGGCTTTATTTTAGCCGTTATTAAAATATCAAGTTTGATTTCTTATTTCAAAAGGTAGTCAAAACCAATACTTCTAATTACAATACTCGAACGATGTCTGGAAAATAATTTGAGCCGACAACATGATCTCGTAGATCACAATTTGTCAAAACCTATAAATCATATCATCATAATCGTTTACAAAGGATTTTAGCTAAGGGATAGTTGAGATTCAAACTCTTTAGTCAAGCTGCAATTGCTAAATTTCCAGAAGCAAGAAGCACTTGAATTGACCACAAACAGTTTCAAATCAGGTATGTTTTATGCTCTTAAACATATTCTTTTATGCGCCGCCTACTGACTAATGTTTTGTAGGCTTAATAATTGTATTTTTTTTTAAATATAGAGATTCATCATAACATTTAGAGTGAATAACATCATTGAAATCTATAATCAACATGGTCTTAGTCTTACATTAATTAATGGCAATAGTCCATGAAATATTTCATTAGTGATTTTGCGTTTTCACATAGTTTTATCTTATTATAATATTTGTTATTCTAAAGTACAAGTATTGACATACATTTCAACATTTTATCCAAAGGTTTTATGATATACCTGATAAGTGTTTATACAGATCAGTAAATGGGATGTAACTATTATATTACTGTCACGCTTTGATTTTGAGATAATTTTTGTTTTGGTTTGATGTTTATGAATTTTATGTTTGGATTGTGATGTCAGAGTGGAGATTAGTTCAGTGTTTTTGGTTTTATATCTGGAAATCTGGAATAGAAACTAATACAAATTGGAAAATATAATAGAGGTTGAGGATGAAGATGTTGAAGTCAATTTCTATCTTTTTTCTGATTATTGTCTAGATTTCAGTGTTTTCATTCATACACAACTCCAACTCGTCTTTGGGTTCGGTAACTAATTACATTTTGATTTGCAGATTTGGGATTACGCAAAAAGGAATGGATGAAAACAGGTTCTGTTAATTGGGTGACTTTTTAGCAGTTTTGAATTTGATTTAGGTTTTAATGGAAGGATTTTAGAATTTCCCTGTATATTAGTGCCCATTTTCATGTACTTTTGGTTGAATAACATGTTAGATTCATGACGAATTGACTGTGAATCTACTGAGATTTGGTTAACTGAATTGGTTACATGTTAGAGTGGTCGTTCACTTTTATATTCATTAGTAATATTTATTGGTATTTAAGGCATACATGACATGTTATATATAAAGAAGTATTCGTCGATTTGTATATTTATAACTTTAACATTTTTTAATTGTTATACATTACATGTAAAATTTTTGAGTGTGATTAAATCATGAGTTGAAGAATCTTAATTTCAAGCCCTTAAATATAGGGATTGAAAGCAGTTATCACTAACTCTACTTTATGCCTTTACAGATGATACTCTGTTTTCTTTTTAGACAACTTATTTAACATTTTTTATAAAACGATTATTGTGATTAAACATAACATGAATAATGAATCGAAAGCATTGTCTAATAATTTAATGTTACTGACCATACTATACAAATGTTTCTTAAGGTTAAAGTATATGCAAGTAAAGATATGTATATCTTTAAGGTTAAAGTATAGTGTTATTGATAGGACCTCAAATGTTGTGCATATGAACATTTTAGCAAATTTAAAAAATATTTATTCACTTTTTTTATGTTTTATTGGTTTACATGTTTTTTAATATAACTTTTTCTCTTATTTAACCCGTGTAGTACACGGGTCAATAACCTAGTTTGTATATATAGAACAACATAAAACTTTAATAATTTAAGTATCGCAGATGTTTTTGCATTCGTTTGTTTGAGAATGACTATGTATTCAAGTGAATCATCAAACTTTAATATGATGTATAATTTAGGTCACCAACTTACTTTTGTAGGTAACACTCCATTATTTATTATTTATACTGTTAATTATTCTTTTTTGGTCAGATTACCTTAACAGCCTGTGACTTGCAAGTGTTTAATGTGGGTCTTGCACTTTCCTAGGTAGAAGCTCCTTCAACTCAACATGTTAATTTTTATACCTTCAATTATTTTTCTGTTTTAAATATGTTTGACCACATTCAGAACTTTACTTTAGATTTGCTGTTAACAAAAAAATTTGGTCAACTAGATTATTGAGATTAACAAACACCACAATTAAGTAACAGATGTTTAGAATATATATATAGAATGATTTAGTGAATATCAAGGTTCTGAATATGTAATGAAAATACTCTAATATAAAAGCCAAACTAGATTAGGAGGCGCGGTTTCAACTAGATTTGGTATTTGGGTAGTACTACTATTCTAACCATTGAGCTTCAACTTTGTATTGCTTATACATAAAAAATTGCCTGTACTGAAAGGGCAGTGATATGTATATACATGTTTATGAATATATCAAGTTCATTCAACAAGTATTAGAAACACGTATTTCAAATAAAATTCAGGGTCGGGTCTGCATTTAGGAATTCAAGACCGTGTCTCCATTTTGATATTCGAGATCCTTGTGGAATTCCCAACGCAACGCGTAAGGGAATCCCACTAGTTTAATATGAATCGACAATCATAAGTAATTTCAACTTTTTACGGTTGACGAAACATACTTTTTTTTACTTTTCCCTTCATTTTTGATTTTATGGCATTCGGTGCTATATGACTATAACATGCTACAATGTTTGTACTAATTAGTGTCGTAAAAATCGGCCTATGCGGCGCCTAGGTACTAGGCGGCTTCCAGGCGCCTCGATTTTGGCCTAGGCGGCTGTCTAGGCGCTAGGCGGAACTAGGCGGCCAGAAATCGGTCAAAATCCCAAAAAAATCAGTTAAAATTGGTTAAAAAAGTCAAAATTAGTCAAATTTTAGTTAAAGTTGGTCAAATTTTGGGTAAAATAAATCAAAATTGGCTAAAATCTATTAAAATTGGTCAAAATGTTCTAAGTATTTATAAAAATATAATTATTTTTATATATTTTATACTTGATTTTAAAATGCGCGCAAGATGCGTGATGCGTGATGCGATGCTTAGAGCGCAACACAACACTTGATGCGTTGCGTTTTCATGTTGCGAGGCTATTGCGCCGTTTTTCGCAAGATGCGAGATGATGCACGCAATACTGAAAATCAACCATTTGGGAGAAAGAGAAGGTTGAAAAAGACCAAGGATATGAATTAGGCAATTAACAATTTTAAATTCAGCATTCAAACAATAACATTCAGGATTGCAACTTAACAATTCACAAAACTACAATTTAAGAAGATTTCAAATTAAAAAGAAATGGAATTGAACACTTGACAGACCTGAAACGCTGATATCATGAAGGGGAAGGAGATCGGTGGCTGCCTTGCAGGGTAGTGGTCGGACGGTGGCTGGGTGGTTGGCGGTGGTCTGAACTAAGAAATTGGGAAGGAGAATTTTTTTATTTTGAGGATGGGTAGGCGGACATCGGAGGCTAAGCAGTCAAGCAGTGGCGGACAGGCGGTTGGAGCAGTCGAGCAGAGGGCAGAGGGGAGGGTCGCCGTCGGTCGCCGGAAAAGTGAGCGGAGTAGTCAAGTGTAAGGGTTGCTTAGGATTGGGGTAGTCATGCGTGACATCGTGGTTTGATGTTGGAGGCTGAAAAATTTGGGAAATAAACCCTAGTTTTAAGTTTAAAATAAAACAAAAAAAACATAACAAGTGCGGGAATCGAACACGGGTGAGTTGGAGTGTCCGCTATGATGCTTATGTTCGAACACCACCAAGCTGAACGATTTTAATAGTATGATTCTCCTTTTAAAATACTTATTGGTTCACTCAAACTTTTAACACTACGAAAATAATAATTTATACTAAATTTTCGAAAAGCGGTGGGTTCCCGTGAACCCGGTACCCATTACCTGGATCCGCCCCTAAAGGGAGGAATATGTGATCATGAATTTTCTTTATGGGAAACGCATATGGTATTGTGTGTTTAATTATAAGTTACAACTTCATATCAAAATGGGTGTTTCCGGTATCCTTGGCCGTCCTGTACGTGGTATCCTTCGCCCAAAAATCCATAGAAGATAAAACGACTCAAACTCTCTTCAGACTAAGTTAAGATTCAAAGTACTATCTCTATCCCAACTCACATTTGGTTCAATCTTGTTCTAAATGACCAGTCGAGGCCTCGTGGCCATCGGTTCATGCTCCTAAGGAGATCAAACTTGAGTCTCCTGCTAGTCCTATGAGACTTCCACGTCATGATCCTACCATTGGGCATCAAAGCGATGGCTTACTTCATATCAAACTAACCAAATTCCAATACATGATCATTTTTTATCTTTTTTAAACTATCCAAATTTCAAAATTATTACATGGGTCATTTTTATCTTTTTTGTAAAGGAAAAATGTCATAAAAGTGTAACCAACTTTCAGTTTTGTTCCAATTAGGTCACTTATATTTTTTTTGTTTAAGTCAGGTCACTCATATTTAATTTTGTTCCAATTAGGTTACTAAACTTTAAAAAGGTGTTCTAATCCTATACTTACCGACAAAATTATTAAATTTTTTATTCACATAATCAACTACCATAATTTAAAAAAAAAAAAGTAAAAAATAAAATTTCAAATGATATGATAACTCAATGTTGTAGATAAAATGTATATAGGAATGGAACACTTATTTAAAGTAAAGTGATCTAAATGAAACAAAAGAATAAACTATTAATGACTTAGTCGGAACAAAAAAAAAAGTATAAGTAACTTAATTGGAAAAAAATGAAAGTTCATTATATTTCTATAAAGTTACCCATTTTTTTAAACACACTAAACTTTACTTAAGTGTTATAATTTTGTGTAATTTTTTATATGAATCATTTTTATTACTTAAATGAGGAAACTAAAATATATATGTATCAATATAATTAAGTTGAATTAATAGGTAACAGTGAAGCAAAAATCACTAAATAATTAGGTTTCGTCTTTGAAAAAAAAAAGAATTTAAAAGAATAAAGCATAAATGTTAACTAGGATTCATATATTATATCTACCTCTAATAAAGCATTTTACAAAATGTTACATGACATTTTCTCAAGTTTTATAATTTTTATGATTTATTCAATTTAATAATTATCAATTCAATAATATTAATCTTATAATAGATTTAAATTTCAATATCATTCAAATATATTATTATCTATATATTTATTTTATATATTTAAAATACTAAACTACTCTTTTCATCCTTGAGGTTTGCAATGCTTAACAGTTTGAGTCCAACTTAACAAAAATCATCCCTAACGTTAAAAATAAAAAACAGTTAAATCTTACAATCATTAGGTACAAAAACTACAACTTAGTATGTTTAAAATTTAAAATTTACTTTTCTTTTATTTGTATAATTACTAACTAAATTTAAGGAATTTTTTATTTAAAACTTTTTTTATTAAATAATTCTAAAACTCAAACTTAACCATAATTTTGAGAAATAAAGTGTCAAACATCAATTTGTTTTGAGTACTTGTAAAATAATAACTTAATATATATAAAAAATGTTTCAATGTAAAGAAAATTGACTGTTAATTATATAAATTTGTCTAATACTCAGGTATATATATATAGGGCATGAATGAGGTGAAAACCCATTTGAGTTGAGAAAACCCTAGAAACCCGATTTTAACATATGTTATAGCATTTTTTTGGAAAAAAAAATTAATTTTATTTTTTTTATAAATTCTACATTCAATTTTATGACTTTTGGTAAAAAAAATCAAAAAAGCTCCGAGTGGATTTTTCTAAAAAAAATATTTTTTACAAAATTTGTTAGATTTAACATATGTTACATGTTTTTTAACATATGTTACATGTGCTGAAACATAAATAGACGTGAATTTTTGTTATTTTTTATATGTTTTTTTTTTTAAAAGTATTCAGCGCTTTTTTAATTTTTTTTAATAAAAAGTGACGAAAATGTATATAAAACCAACTTTTTTTTTATCAAAAATAATAATATCATTACATAGAGTTTATAGGGTTTTCTCAACTCAAATGGGTTTTCACCATATCCTTAACCTATATATAAAAAAAGATATATTACAAAAAAAAATAGAGTAGAAAATTAATAAACCTAGTAAAAAAAATTGTACTGCATTTTTTATAAACCGGATGTTTGGTACTAGATTTTTTGTAATATACTTTTTCAAAATCTTTGATGATACATGTCAAAATCTTTTTGTTTTCTAGTACTTTTAGACAAAATTTTGTGCCTTTTTTTATCTGTGTGATTTGAAAGAACCGTAAACTTGTGTCTTCCTTCGTTTGAAAAGTAAAACAAATTTCTCATGACATTTAATAAACTAAAGCAATTTAGCAATATCAATGCCCAATTTAACAGCTTGTACAAAAGAATGGCATTATGGTGTTGTATATTTTTACTGTAGCTAACAACTTTCTTATTGTTATATAGTATAATTATTTATATTTTTTTTAAACAACACGATTGGTCAAGTATTGGGGCGTCAAAAACGAAATCCCTTACCATTTTAACCCAGTTTTTTGGTGATCCAAACATTCAGGAGGGAAACCCTGAGTTAAAAACCCCCTGGCTCACTTAATATTTTTATTTCATGAGTGAGGCTTGAACCTGAGACCTCTTTATATGAAAGGATCTCAGGCACCTCACCTCTACCACTAGGGTAGAAGATCATTGGTAACTAAAGCAATTATATATAAGATTTATCGACGAAACAGAATTTAGGAAAACCTTTTCACTTTTGTAAACTATAAAGGATATTATAGTTATAATTAATGTGGATTCTGATGGAGATTTAGTATATGTCACATTTTATAGCGGCATGACACTTACATTTAACAACTAATAGGTTTGATATAATCATATAATGTGTTTGCTACATGTCAATATCAAGATAATCCTAAAATTACCCGTTTTATATGGGTGTTTGGTATCCTTAAGACGTGGGTTTGAACACATGATTTTTTTCTCTTCATGCAAAGTGTAAATAGACAAGAAAAGTACTTCAAAAGCCCTATTTGTTATAACATGGTCAGGTTCAAATAGGAAGGACCATTATGGTAGGAAGGATATGAAGTGGCGTATGCATGTTGTGACCAAATGGGGCAGCCGCCCTCCTTGAAAAAAAATAATCCAGTGGTACGTATATGTTAAAATCTCGTCCGTCCCTCATAAAACTTTGTAATCGTCCTCAATCCGTCCCCAATCCAATCTTAATTTATAGTTTTAGTTATAAAACCAAAGTTGAAACATGTCTAACTAATAATATAAACCAGTTTAAAATAAGCTTAAGCCCATTATTATTTTTTTATAAGCTAACCAAACGCACAATTAACATATATATTAAACAAGTTAATTATTAACTTTAATAAATTATACTAAACACACCACTGGCCCATTATGTTTTTGTATATGAAATTTTGTTTTATTGTTTTTTTAACATAACCCAACCCAATTCGACTCAAACCGGCCTTAACATAATAGAACATTTTTTATATAGCGATACCCAAACGACCCTACAAAAATTACGTCCCCCTTAAAAATAATTCCTGGATCCGCCACTGAGGATAGGAAGGATTTTAATTTTATTATAACCGACTCAAACTAATTTCGATTGAATTCTTTTCAGCGGCGTTAGAACCGTCTCGTCGAACCCTTTAATCTTAGCTTTTGGG
>WOUH02000001.1:4198446-4218312 GCA_009936405.2 Stevia rebaudiana
GGGTGGGGTCAGGCTGAGTGTGGTTGACTCACCTACACTCTTTTTGTCTATTTTAAAAGAATTTATTATAAAAAGGTAATGTTTAAAAATTTAAATGTTTAATTACACCAACTATTGTTTTATATATATTTACAAAATATATAAAAGGTTAAAGCTCAAATAAAGTGATTTTGGATGCTGCAAACGTAATCAAAAGAAAGTTGACACTCAAGGCGACTTTCATCCCATTCCATTTTTTAGTTTGTTTTTTGTATTTGACCCGTTCATTTTGTTTAAAGATAAAACATAACCAAAATAGTAGTAAATAAGCCATTTACAAAACCAAACAACTAAAAAATTAAAATGTTTGATTTGAAATTGGAAGACACAAATGTACAATTTATGTAACCTATATCCAAATTATAAACAGGTTTATGAAATTGAGACTCGATCGAGTTTTGCTAGAAAGCTTTGAAACCGAAAGTGTTGAAGAAGCATTAGCCTCTAATCCTGTTGATTTAAAGTTTGAAAAACCAGATAAATGGGTTGCACCATATCCCAAATATGAGTATGGTTGGTGGGAAGCTTTTTTGCCACCAACCACTCAAACTCAACAAGTATGAAAATGTTTTGAGGTTATAAGAACATCAAGCAATGTTTGTAAGTTTTAAAATTTTTGTTTGGTTGAGTTTTTAAACATGTTTTAGTTAGTTATTAAGAGGATGTTTTGATCTAAAGTTGTAATGATTTGTTATATAGTATGGATAAAATGATTCCCGAGTTTCTTTATCTTGTTAAACCGTCGCACACAAGAACTTGCTATCGAGTCCAATTTGAGTATCTATTTCGTACCTAGTGAATTGCAATTTTGGTTCTTGAACAAATTCATGTATGATATAATCCAACATAATGTATTAGTCAGCTTGATCTAAATTTGATTCGCATTCTATTCTTCCTTTCTGATCACAATTTTTTGTTGGAATTGTTTTTTATCCAATCTGTTTTTTTCTTCTTTTAGTTTTTGCTCACATAATCGGATGTAAAACTTCTTTGAGGAAAGCAAAGAATCACTATACTTAGAACGGTTTTCGTTTCACTAAAACTCACTCAAACTCCAATACGCGCCTTTTAGATATTGATACAAAAATGTGTTTTGTGTGTTAGGATCCTAAGCATAAAAGTATATTTTTACAAAATGGATTTATTTTAAAAGGGCTTTGATTTTAAAATCTGCTTTAGGCCTCCAAAAAAGTTGAGTCAGCCTCCTCGCCAGTTCTTGATGAGTCCATGCATGACAAAGCCAGTGATCCAGCGTCATCAAAGGGTCATATAGGTGTGCATCCTTGTATGACAACCCTGTGACATTAAGCAAACAAGAATTGTGATTGATGGGGTAAAGTGGTTTAGTTGATTAACCATGTTCTTTCTCATTGTGTTTAACATAATAAACTTAATTAGGCATGAATTGTTCCGCTTAAGAACAAACGTCTGAACAACTTTCTACCTTGTGAATTGTGTGTTTTAATTGTACTATCCAAAATGTATGATTGTATGAAGATCCATTAGAAGCTTGTTAACCTTACCAACGGTAATTAATCGTGCAATACAATATGGCGTCCAAGGATGTTAGTACGGTGTAATTGTGTAAGTACTGACTACACAACAAATTATCAGATTCATTATACTTATACTTTTGTTAACATCAATAACGGATATGTTTAAGAAAGATGTGAACATTACATACCTGAAATCATTCTACATCAAGATCGGGGATCTGTGAGATAACGTGCCAGTACTTGCCTTTTCTACGTTGACACTTTTTTCTCAGTTTCGGACAATATTTTACCCAAAAACGCGAAAGCGAAGGGAGTAGTGTTACCGGAAGATGTTTAAGATTTGGACATTCAATAATAACAAGTTCTTCAAGGCAAGTGAGGTGTTGCAGACCCGTTGAAAGAGATTCTATGTCCATGAAATCACTAACATATAGATAAGTTAGAGATGACGGAAGAAGAAGAGGTAATGTAGTTGTAGTATTTTTATTGTCTTCTGCCCTTGCAAATGGTTTCGCGCCTGAGTTTTCACCGTATAAGATTAATGTAACAAGTGAGGTTGGAAAGTTTTGTAGGCCCCACTCCGAGATGGGCTTCTTTAAACTTCCTATTGATAGGTTACTAAGATTAGGAGGCCACAAACCACAAGGAAATGAGTAGTCCATTCTTGGACAATAACTTATCCACATGTATTCCAAAGATGTGAGACTTTGCAAGTGCTCATAAGGAAATGAATTTAGATTCTCACAGTTATTGATTAAAAGAGATTTGAGGCAAAGAAATGGAAGGAAACCATAACCTTGTTCGGGAATAGATTCTAAGTTTTCACAACTTGACACTGTTAATGTGGTGAGATGAACTAAGCATCCTTCGGGAAACAACCTTAGCTTCGGCATTTTGTATATCACAAGATATTCTAGTGACGATAAGAAGTTGTCGAGAAGCCAATTCATCTCTAGATTATCACAATCCTCAATGTTTAAAATCCTCAGGGTGGATGGGACATTGTGCGTTGTTGGGAACTTTAAGGATATAATTGAACCACAACCGGATATCTTCAACTTCTCAATATTGTTTGGACAATAGTAGTTCTTTAAGCTTGGACAACTATTAATTTCGACTTCTCTAAAAGATTCCGCACTAGGCACCACTTTCTCCCATTTCTCTGCTTGTGATACCAAATTTACACACCCACTTACTTCCAATTGTTGTAAGCTCACGAGAATCTGAGTTGCTTCCGAATTTGATTTCCACAAGTATGTGAGTTCATCACACTCTAAAATGCGCAGATATTCAACTGCGCGTAGATGCTTTAAAATCTCTGCATGTAGTTGAATAAGTCCTTTGATGTCCCATATTGTCAATCTATTAATTAACGAAGACACACTAACCATGCTTGTTAACACCATTATAGAGCATTCTTTTATATATAAAACGCGAACCGATGGTACTAACTCAATTGCCACTACATCTAGCTTTGGACAATTTATAATAGATACCTCGTGAAGATGAGGAAACGATCCAACTCTTTCACAGCCACTAATTGACCATTCCTCCCAGCACTGCATATCTTTAAATTCCAAAACTTCAAGTGATGGAAATGAAATACCGTGACAAGAATTAGGAGGTCCAAGGAACTCTGAGTCAAGCCTTTTCAACGCGTTCATGCTTTCAACATACAACTTTTGAAGTGCAGGTAAATGCCCAAGTGTTGGTAAACGGGTACAACTACTACAACCGCGTAATGTAAGTTGGGTTAAGCAAACAAATGAGGAATCCCCAATCCAACTAGGAAATTTTGTTCCCATGTATGATAAAATCATAAGGCTTGTCAATTTCTCAAAAGGCCTTAGCCCTGCAAGTACTTCATAATCAATTACTTCATTCCGATGGCCATCAAACACATCACTCCATTTCATCTCCAAATTACGAAGACCCTTTTTTTGTTGTAAGTTTGCATCCTTCGCTTGGTTTGCATTTGTCACTTTGTGTAATCCCTCAATGGAAAGTTGACCTTGAAGATGCAACAGGCCCTTTAAATTTGATATCTCAAACTCATCATCTCTTCCAACAATGACTTTGGATAGAGTTTGTAGGCTTGTTAATCTGCCAATTCCTATCGGCATCCTTTTCAACTGTGGAGTATCACTTATGTCAAGATGTCGTAGGTTTATTAATGCTACAGTGCTATTGGGCAAGCTAGATAAACGAGGGCAACCTGAAACTAACAAGCTTTGTAAATTGTAAAGGTCACCTACTTCTTCAGGTAGACATGTGATGTCAGTGTTGGAAAAATTGAGGTACCGAATATGCTTGAGACTACCAATGGACTTTGGTACATGTGAAATGTTATAATTAGCTAGGCTCAACACCCTTAGGAATTGCAGTTGGGGAAGTAATTCTATAAGAACCTTATTCGATAAGTAGAATCTTTGCCACACAATCAACCTTGTAACAGACGTAGCTAAGAAAGTCCGCAAGTGTCTAGTTCTATGTAATGCCTTGAACTTTTGGTACACTTCATATCTTTCACGAATATATGAAAAGTGGTGGAACTTCTCAAAAGATACATTCCTGTCATAAATGCCCATCTTATCATCTTTATCATCTCACATAAAAAAGAACTCGCTTGCAACACTCGTGGCCAAATCATTTACTAGTTCATGCATTGAATATCGTGAATTATCATGGGTTGATTGCTGAAAAAACGACCTTGATTCTAGCTCTTCAAAACACTCCCGTCCTTGAGTCTCTAATGATTTGCTCACATTTGACTCATGCAAAAACCCTTCAGCCATCCATAGTAGGACCAGTTCATCTTTATCAAACACATAATCCTTAGGGAATAAGCAGCAATACGCAAACATTTGCTTTAAGCTCGGTGGGAGATCATAGTAGCTTAGCCTTAAAGCTGGAAGTATCTTACTTTCATTTTGTAAATTCCACACCTCACTATTCAATAAATCCCTCCATTCATCATCATTTGACTTTGTTCTTAACACCCTCCCTAATGCTCTCAAAGCCAAAGGCAACCCACCACATTTCTTCATAATCCCTTCACCATGTGATTTAAGTGTGGGATGAGAATCGAAGTTTTGTTCACCTAACGCATGTTGAGCTAATAAAGATAGGGCCTTTTCATTTGACAAAAGTTCAAGAGGGTAAGTTTGAATGGAGTCCATCACAGATGCAACCATGGTCTTCCTTGTTGTCACGATAACTTTACTTCCCGGTGCTCCAACAACAAAAGGGCGTTGGAGGAGTTCCCACTCGTTGTAGTTCTCATTCCAAACATCATCTAGAACAAGAAGGAACCTTTTATTTGCAAGTTTCTCTGTAAGCGCCAGTTGAAGTTGATTAAGAGTTTCAAATTTCTTGTCCTCCCCACCGACGTCTTTAAAAATAGCCTTACTGATATTAAATACATCAAACTCATCAGACACACAAACCCATGACATGAGTTTAAAGTGATCCTTCACCTTCCTATCGTTATACAATACTTGGGCGAGAGTGGTTTTACCTATCCCTCCCAAACCAACAATAGACATGATGCTAAAGTTTTCGTTACATGATTCGTTGCCCAACAACTTCCCCAGTAATACCACTTTATCCTCATCACGACCCACAATTTTTGATAAATCAACCAATGAAGTTTCCTCTAATCGTATGCTTTTTCCGTTTGATCTCTCGACATTATTAATCAACCCAAGAATATTTTTCTCCTCAACAAGAGCTTGCAATTTGATAGTAATATCATCAAGCTTAGAACTCATCTTACTACCATACACACTACTAGGATTGAACTTACTACAACAAGAAGTTGGATTGATAGTTAGTAACTTACTAGATCCTTGTTTCAACTGGCGATTCATAGCCTCAGTTTCCAAATCATCAAGAACATCATCAATTTCATAAGCCAAATGTTGAAGTTTGTTTAACCACAATTGAACAGATGTGTCTTTTATATGCTTGTGGCCCGCGTCAACAAGTACAGCTTGAATTTGTGACAAAATGTTGTTCCATTTTTCCAGGTCAGAATATATTCCTGCAGATCGTGCGATTCTGATTACAGCAGCAGATGCCAGTTTCTCAAACAAAACTGTGATGAATGCTCCAATAAAGATTTCAGCAATTGCCATTGGAATTTGGAGAATGAAATTTGGATGGTTTCGGTTAATAGCATCTGGATTTGAAAGTTTTGCAGGTTAGCCAAAGGGGTTGACTATATTTATGTGGATCAAATTTATTTCAACTTCCAATCTTTTTATGATAATTGTTTAAGTGGTAGTAGTTATTCAAGGGACCACTTGTAATTAATTATTCCAATGGATGGTTCCTTGTTAGTCATTGACTCATTGCCAATTTTGACTATAAATGGGTAGTTATCAGTTGTATTTTTTTCAGTCGTCAAAATGCACCAAATCTAAAAAGTTCGCTTAAATGAGAACGGGTTGCCAAGAACCATTAGATAATGTGATATGTGTTGTATGTGGTACACTTGCCAATCGAACCATGTAGTAGAGTTATAAATAACTAATTTATTAAAAATGATCATAGATTACAAAGAATATGATTTTCATTTTTTTATATCATAAGTATATAATAAAAAAAAATAATACCACTCGGGGTTCACTGAGATAATGGAAGGTATGCGGTCGTCCACCTTACTCATACTGGTTAGAGGTCGGACCGGTCGATCCGGATTTAAGAACCGGACGATTTTCATATATTTATAAGAATGTATATAAAATATAAAAGATAAATAAAAAACAAAAACAAAAAAAAAGGTTCAACCATCGATTTTCCGACCCAACAACACCGGTCCACCGGTCCATCCATTCTTAAAACTGTTCAAATCTCTCGATTCGGACCGGCCCACCTTCCCATCCCGATTCAACCGGCGCTGTCAAAAATTGGTTGCAAAAGGCAAGATCCACAATTTTAAAAATAAGAAAAAAGAAAAAAAGAAAAAAAAAATGCTTCCATCAGGAAATGGCGCGAAACCCCAGCCCGTAAAAGCAACATCACTCTCAGGTTATCAAGCATATCGAAGGTTTTATGATTTTCACTTCCTTGTTCTTACACAATCCGCTGTTTCTCAGACTGGAAGTCAATAAAAATGGAATCGACTCTTAAGGTGATTTCTATTTTTCTATATTCTCTTCCGATTATTTACATCGTTTCGCTACTCAAAAACCCTAAATCCCCTTTTCTGATATCGTGCAATTCACACCACAAAGTTGTTCCGTCAGCGATGAACATTCTCACTTAATTATCTGATGTTTATATGCTGATGGTTAATTAAACAGGAATATTTTGGGTTTTCGACGTTTAGACCGTACCAGAAGGAGATAATCGAGAAGATTTTGGAGGGAAAAGATAGTTTAGTTGTTATGGCTACCGGCAGTGGTAAATCGTTATGGTAAATTCGAAGCTATGTTTTGTTTTACTGTTTCGTTTGAGGTTAAGATAAAACACTCAAGAGTTAATGGGTTTTGATACGTATATTAGTGTTTGGTGGTAATCAGTACTGTAAATAAGTAGTCTGATAAGATTGGGGTTACAGTTTTGGGGAAGTAATGTAACTGTTGCCTTGTTGGATATGTGATTCTCTATCAGACTATCAGAGATTGGGAGTTTTTGGATGAAAAATGCAGTTTGAGATTACTTATTTAAAACTTATAATTCCTGATGGATTTAATATTACAAAAGCATTTGAGCAAAATAAACTGACATTAGCTTTCAAAATTCAAACCCCTGCTTTTGATCAATAAAATCTCCTTTTACCAAAAGAAAAAAACCAATGTTGCAAGTAAAGTGGTGTATTATTTGCACTGATACTAATCTAGTATTCTCAAGTCAAGTGCAATCATATATTATATTTTGAAATCAAATTCCAACATTGCTATCATATTTGAAGTAATGTTGATGAAGCAGATTAGGGTTTTGAAATATGTAAGCAAGGATGACAATATGTCTCTTATAATATGAGAGTGGTAAAACTGTTAAATTTGTTTGTGATTAAAACATAGCAACTGATTTATTTATTTATTTATGTAATCAAGCTATCAGGTGCCTCCGTTAATTTCAAATAAGACTGCTATAGTTATAAGCCCACTTATTTCTTTGATGCAAGATCAGGTATTTCCATTTTTGTTTATTTCTTTTATCAAACTTTATAAATTAGCAAATTTAATTAATATGTTGTTTGTTTATAGGTTATGGCTTTGAAACAAAGAGGTATCAAAGCAGAACATCTTTCTACTGCTCAAACTAACACAAGTGCACAAAAGAACGCTGAAAGTGGTCAATATGACATTTTATATATGACTCCAGAAAAAGCTTGCTTTGTTCCTAACAGGTAAACATCATTAAACAATAAACATTTTTTTTTGTCGAAAAAATCAACTTTTTTACATTATACGTCGATAACAAGATATTGTTTCACTAGTTATATAATTTCTGAATGTCTAGTTAGGACTTTTGAGTTTTGACCCGTTAGCCTTTTTCAGTTACAATGGCTACCTCATTATATAACTTGTGTATTAAGTTAGTTATTGTTATGATATGTATGCTATCTTGAGCATGATTAAACTATAAAATGCAATGCTAATGTAAGTTGTTTTTTTTATGCAGCTTTTGGTCAAGGTTGCTCAACACAGGAATTTGTCTAGTGGCAGTTGATGAAGCACACTGCATCTCTGAATGGGGCCACAATTTTCGGTTTGTTTTTTTCATAAATATGTTTTTTTCAAATTCTTGCTTTTTGCTTATACAACATTCGGGCCTTTTAGTTAACATGTGTGTGTAATACAAAAATATAATGGATATATAATATCATATTTCAGTCTTTCATGATTATTAAATATTTCATTTCTACTTTAAATTTTAATGCATATTATTCATTTATTTGTGTATCAAATAGTACTGTATTGATTTTTCACCTTATGCTACATTTTTTTTTTATCATTGTTTTCTGAGTTTTTTTCTGCTTTACAGGGTGGAGTACAAACAGTTATACAAGCTGCGTGATGTTTTACAAAATGTTCCATTTGTTGGGTTGACAGCAACAGCTACAGAGAAGTATTTGTTATTTTATGTTTATAAAAAAGCATTTTTGGATGGCTTTTTTCTATTTGTTGTAGATTTATTCATTTGTGCAAGCAAGAAATGAATGTGATATTAACAGTCATTTACTGTTATTACAGGGTTAGAAAAGACATAACAGATTCACTCATGATGAAATGCCCTCATATCGCAATTGGATCATTTGATCGTAAAAATCTTTATTATGGTGTGAAATCTATCAACCGTGGGCCTTTATTTGTGGATGAACTTGTGTCGCAAATCTCTAAATATGTAACAAATGGTGGATCAACTATTGTTTATTGCACAACTGTCAAAGATGTCCAAGAGGTTAGCTTTCATATGTTATAATAATTCATGCTTCATTTTTTAGTATCTTGTATACTGTCGCACATGTCAAACGGGTCAGAATTCGCCTAAAGGTAATGCATTAAAACCTTCTTAAAATAATTTTATTTGAAAAGTGTTGACTCCAAATGAAAATTTTCACGAAGGCGACCTGACTTTGACATTTTTTAATTAAGGACCCACTAATCTATTGCAACTACTTTATAGGTTAATCAACTATATGTATATGGTTTTGTTATACCGAATCCGACAAAGAATAGGTTGGATGAAGAATAAATCGTTAAACTTCTTGAAAATAAAAACAAAATAGTGGCTACCTTTGTTATTCAGTAAAGTCAAAAGTTATCTAACCTTAAATATTTTTTTTTTAATTTTAACATGTTCTATCAGATTTCTAGTAAATGAAATTAGATAACATACTTGGTCACCTATAACGTACTTTCAGTAGTTCGGTAGCCTTACTGAAAAAAGTTTAATAGTTTAGTGGTCTCCTTATATATTCTCCAATCTATAAATAAAAACAAATTTTGTTTTCAAAAAAGGCGTTTAAATTTGTAACAAAAATTACCCGTTTTAGACCCCACCCGTTTTGACTTGAAATCTGTATTGAGTATGTATTTGTTTTTGAGTTATTAATCGTCTTGATTTTCTAGATTACCAAATCACTCTGTGATGCTGGAATCAAGGCTGGAATGTATCATGGTCAAATGGCTAACAAGGCCCGTGAAGAATCTCACAGGTTTTATTTTTCCATCCATTCAATAATAATATTTTTATTTGTTTATGGTTATTATTATTATTATTTTTTGTATTGGTAGATCTTTTATAAGAGATGAGGTGGATGTTATGGTTGCAACTATTGCTTTTGGAATGGGTATTGATAAACCGGACATAAGGCACGTGATCCACTACGGGTGTCCCAAAAGTTTGGAATCATATTATCAAGAAAGTGGAAGATGCGGTCGAGATGGTATCGCGTCTGATTGTTGGTTATACTTTTCAAGAGCTGATTTTGGGAAAGCTGAATTTTACTGTGGAGAAGCAAGCTCGGTAAGTTAACCATAGGTGGCAAAATGGGCTGGTTTGGGTCATGGGCCCAACGGGCTTGGGCTGAAAAGGATTGTTTAGTACCTAAGAAAACATGTTGACTGTTGAGTTGACCCTCACTTATTTTCTTCTGTCCAACTGTAATTAGCTAATAACAAGTACAGTTACAAAAACTGTGCTGTTACAACATTAGTCTAATTTTTAAATAGAACAACATAGGGGGCAGTTTGGTTGACTTTAAACCTGTTTGACCTGTTATATATCTTTCTCTTTTAACCATTTTTTTTATTTGGCACATTAGAGATAAACCGTATGTCGGTAACACATACCCATTACTCTATTTACCTCAACTGTTGACTTTCTCAGGAAAGTCAAATAACTTTGTATTGTTTGGAGGGTATTTTCGTCTTTTTGGATCTAGCCAATATATTAACCTTGGTTTAATATTTATTGTTTGATTTTAACTTATCAGGCAAACCAGAGGAAAGCAATTAGGGATTCATTTATGGCTGCGCAACGATATTGCATGCAGACAACATGCAGAAGAAAAATTTTACTTGAGTATTTTGGAGAAACATATGCTTCTAGTAATTGTGGTAAGGAACAATTTAAATTGTGTCATAACCAATGAAGCTATTTATATAAATTAATTTACAAATTTTGGGAGTTATGGAATGTTAGCAATTATAAATCAAAATACATGTTAGCCGGTTATGATTGATAAACCAGACAAAGGGTTACGTAATCCACTTGTTGATATCGGTATCTTAATTTTAAAATGATGAAGTGGTAATTTATTAATGACTTATATGGATAGTCAAATAAACAAATCTTTTTATTTTTATTTTTTTAGGAAATTGTGATAATTGCACCAATGTTAAGGAGAAGAGTGATATGTCAAGAGAAGCATTTCTTCTGATGGGTTGCATCCAAGCTTGTGGTGGTTATTGGGGCCTTAACTTGCCAATAGATGTTCTTCGAGGTTCTCGTGTAAGATTTTTATTTTTAAATTTAAATAACTTTAGACAATGATGTTGCAGATGACATGGCAATTATCAATAAAAAACCTGTGCCATGTCATCATGTAACAGTTCCAAGTTAAAAAGTGCTTTGTTTGGTAAAATAAATTAATAAAGCAAAAGACATTGAATGTGTTTGGCTTCAAAGAAAGTGGGTACTTCTAATTATTGATCTTAATTGAATGTTTTTATAATTTTTCTTGTGTTTTGCAGGCGAAAAAGATTACTGATAACCAGTTTGACAATCTCCCATTCCATGGACTTGGGAAAGATTTTTCAGTTAATTGGTGGAAGTCTCTAGGTTTTCAATTAATTTCTTTTGGTATGCAATTTTATTTACATGAATCTACTTAAAAACTACATTATCTACAACAGTGTACAGTCTTTTTGTTTTTAGTTAAAAAATCTTTTTCCTACGGGTGAGATGGAAAACCGAGTGGGTTTGTTAACGGGTCAAAACCGGTTCGGACTAAATCGGTTCTTTTTATGAGTTGAAAGAGGTTGGGTTGGATTGACGTGAAACAGTTGTCTAAAACTTTGAACTTAATACCAACTATCAGTGTACCAAACACTGTTATAGAAGTTGTATTATTTTAGTAGTAATTTTTTTTTTGAATAATTTGATTTAGGGAATTAGGGGGTTTTATATATTAAAATCTAGTTTGGTTGACTTTTGGCCCTAAGTCAATTATGCAATTTTATGCAGGTTACTTGATTGAGACTGCTAAAGATACTTATAGAACTGTAAGGTATGTATATGTATCTAACCTCATTTTCTTCTAAATTTTAAGTAAATAAGATTTTACAGCCTTTTTATTTTATTATTCTAAAGATCAGGTTGCTGGATAAGTTTTTTTTTTTGTTTGGTCTACTGAATGTAATTTCCTGCTTGTGAAATTTTATATAAAGCTAATATAATATATTTTTTAATGTACCAGTGTCAGTCCAGAAGGCGCAAAATTTCTGAGATCTTGTAGGCCTGATCACCAACCGCCATTACTTTTGCCAATAACCGTCGAATCAGGAGGCAATACTGACTTCAAAGCTGGTTCAGAACATGATGGTTTGTCACAAGTAGGTTAAAATGGCAATTTTTTTAATCCAGTTTTTATTTTTATTTTTTTAAAATTTGTATGTGGCTTATTTGTAATCTTATACTTTATACGCTTTTCTTATACTGTATAACCTTCAGTATAAATTTTTTAACTCTATTTAATTTTTTAATTTTTGTTTATTGTCCATTTGACCCGTTAGATGTAAAATATAGCTGAAGACCAGTTTTAAGTAAACTGGTCACAATTGCAGTTTATGAATCCGACCTTTAGTTAACGTAGATTTCATATTTGGGTGGATGATTACATGCAAGCTGATTTTTTTACTTTGTTTCTTATCTTATACCATCATTTTTTTCAATCTTTTTGTAATTTTTATGTGTTAACTTTTGATTTATTTCTATTTAGGCAGAGGTAGAACTCTATAAAATGCTTTTAGAAGAGAGAATGAAGCTTGCAAGATCTGCTGGAACTGCCCCGTAAGTTAACTTTAAGCATAACTAATATTCAAACAATATGGGAAATAATAATATTCATTTTTTTTTTTACAGATACGCGGTATGCGGTGATTTAACACTGAAAAAGATAGTAGCAACAAGACCTTCTACTAAAGCAAGGCTGGCAAACATTGATGGTGTCAACCAGGTACTTTTAATGATGCTAAAAATCACCCTACTTTTTTCATTTAATTTTTAATGTCTGAATATATAAAATTTTCTTTTGATTATCTGATTTTTTCAATAATCAAATTTGCATAATCAGTTCCATGTCAAGTGTAACAAAAAACTGCTTTCGATTAAGACTCATTCAACAACTGTCTCTTTTTTGACATAAATGTATTTACTTTCTTATTTTATTTAATAATTTCTCAAATAATCTCCAAGAACTCTCTTGTAAATCACATTTTTACAGCTAGTTTTCTAATTCTATTTATTGATATAAATGTTAAATCTGAATTTTTTTAATAAACTGCAGCACCTTGTAACAACTTATGGTGATCACATTCTTCAAAGCATTCAGAAACTATCAAAACAACTGGATCTATCTTTGGATGGTGTTGCAGCCATTGAAGCTAATAATAATAATAACTGCAAACTTTACACAACACCAAAACAACCAAAAGAGTTACAACCTGCAAAATATTCCGCTTGGAAAATGTGGCAAGAAGATGGCCTCTCTGCTGAAAAAGTCGCGGTACGTTTTTAATTACCAATACTAACTTCTAAAAGTGGCAATATGGGAGGGTTGGATGGGTTGAATAATGGGTCAGTTTTAGTATCAACTGAATCGAGTCTCCTCAGGTTGATTAAATTCCAATGTTGTAAAAAACAGGATTAATGGGCGATTAATCGCTAGTCGGTACACCGTTGCGATTTCACCTGATCGTGAGCGGTAAAATTTGTCAAAATCGATCAAAATTGGTAAAACGTTGGTCAAAATAGGTCAAAACTGGTAAAAAATATTTGGTAAAAATTTTGTTTATGATCTGAATTGACCGACGCATTCATACCTAGTAAATGGGTTAATTTAATATATTTATTGACTTCAATTATATTGTTTGATCTTGTTTTTTTACTTATTTGAATTTTGTTATGTAGAATTTTCCCGGTAGATCAGGACCAATAAAAGTAAACACGGTTCTCGGATATGTTCTAGATGCGGCTCGAGAAGGATGTTTGGTTGACTGGCCTCGATTGTTCAAAGAAATTGGGTTGACCCGAGATATTGTTGCTAAAATACAAACTGCAATTTTGAAAGTTGGCTCAAAAGACAAATTGAAACCTATCAAAGATGAACTACCAGAAGAGGTAAAGTTTTATAAATTCATGATCCATTTTTTTATTCAGGGTAATAACAAGTCACAAACATATAATTTCTAGATGTAAAAGCTATTTATCATATAAAGATTTAGTTACGCAGATGCACCATGTGGTTTGTGGAAATTAACAGATTTGAGTTTTATGTATTCAATATTGTAACGAGTTCGGTTATTGACGACAACTGTCATTAACTTTTTCACTAAATTAAGGTGAAATGACCAAAACTTTGACTTTTGACTCTGACTATCCAAAAGTCAATGAGTATTTTGGTTATTTCATCCTATTTTAGCAGAAAAGTTAACTGAAGCTAGTCTTAAAACCTAAACTCGTAATAAAACTGAAAGCATAAAACACAAACGTGTTACTTTTCGCAAATCACAAGGAGCATATAATTACCTATTTTATAAATAAATAATGATCGAATATTATTACAAAAACAATTAGTAAGATGATGATCTAGGATATTGTTACACTTTATTAAACTTTAGGTGACTTCTCAATCGTTCGGGCTGTTTGACTTCTTTTTAGTCAAATTTTTTTTACACCGTCTCATTGTTTGACTTTGACTTTATTCTATCAGATTGAATATGTTCATATCAAGGCATGGTTGACAATGCAAGATCTTGGGATGTCATCTGAAACTATTCCTGATAACAAATCACAAGAATCATCTGAAATTCCAGTTCTTGAGAAAACCGAGGTTGTAATAACCGATGATTCTCCAAGAAAGCGATTGAAAACTGATGTACCAGAAGAAGATAACCGTCTTTCAGTGGAAGTTAATCAATCTTCCATTTTGGCATTGCTTCAAACTTTTGAGAATGGGGTGAGTTGTCATAATATAAATGAGATTTAATTGTTACTAAATAACAATAGAATAAAATTTGGTTTTATTCACAAAATCCGTATGTTGCATGTGTATATAATGCAGGTTACATTATCAGACATATTAAAACACTTTAATGGATCTAAAGAAGCAGAAGTGGTGGATATTTTGAGTTGCATGGAGAGTGAGTTCGAGATCTATAAGAAGAACAATCTGTATAAACTTATGTAATGCAGCTTTCATGAATATACATTTAAGTACATCTTTTGAGCTTTTATTAGTGATGAGATTCAATGTTTCGAATGTAGTAGTACTACGCGAGTAAATGTTTTTTTAATTAATTCGCAACATACTCTGTTCATTGCCTTGTTTTATGTCCATTTTAGGCAATGTACTTCAATGTCATTACGAAAAAGTTTTAACGCTTTTCAATGCATAATCAATTTTAAGCATAGAATAAAAAAAAAAACACAATGCATAATCAATTTTAAGCATGATCAAGATATTTTTTAACCACTTTTTTTTTCTGTCACTACATCTGATTAATTTGTATTTTCTTTTGTATTTAGTATTCCAGATAATATGATAACCAAGCAAGATGAGAGTTTGGTTTTTCTTCTTGTAAATCATTTCCATTAAAAACGAAATTCAAAATTCTGTGGATATAAATCGATTGACATATACTTAACCAAAGTTAAGAGTCAAAACACATGTCAGTCAAAAGTCAAACCTCTTTAAGTTAGTTCTTGTGTAACAAATCTTTAGTTTCCAATTCTACCCCTGCAAAATCATGTTTGGTTGACGGGTGTGCATCTAAAGGTGACTTGCATTTCTTCTGTAACTCCATGAATCTTTCAACATCAAAATTATGTTTTTTAATCAATTTCTTTCTACGTGACAAGAACAACCTCTTCATAAAATCTTGATACGTGGGGTCCCTTGATGTTATAAGAAAATACGCGTACCCGACGATTATGCCTGATGTGGTTGCAAAAAACGCAATCGGCTCCATAACGTCCCACGAGAATTCCCAAAAAGTTAAACGGAAAAACAGCCCGATTTGAGCGAGTGAAAACCCGAGGCCCATGTAAAGGATCCGTCGGACCTGCTTGTGGGCCAACCTATCAATTTCTTCTTGTTTTGCTTGTAACTTTTTTAACTCCACTCTTCTTGGATCATCATCGGGTGCTAGGGCTAGCGGGACCGCCCTTCTGACTAGATCCACCACCTGATTATTATAAAAATAACTATGAAACTATCAACATTAGGTTATTGGATATCAGGTTCTTAAAGGATGAATTCAGACAATCTTTTGCTAGCAGTCATGGCATGTTAGGTAGCGAGTCAAAGCGGGTTTCATCCATTTTACCTACTCAGAATAAAATATAACCCAATTTGAGTCAAGGCACAAGGCGTTTAAAAAGCGGGCTTGCAAAAAGTAAGACGCGTAGCATAAGCAAACCACTTTTTGGGTTTTAGACGCGTTTTAGCTTTTAGGCTTGTTTAAAGTTGATTTAGGTTAGTGTTAGGTTTAGACGGAATTTCCAAAAGCTTGTTGGAATTTACAGGATCTTGCCAGAATCCCATGGAATCTGGCCAAAATCTGTGCAAATGGTTTTTAACAACGTAGGAAACTAAATAAACCTATTTACCCATGAATGGGTCGAAACTAAAACTGCAAACATCTGACAGCTTATACAAATCAATATCGTTCGTGTTACCCACAAAAGATCATGAATTTGTTTTTAGTTGCTTGAGTGACACATGATGCATTTATTGCTCTTGTGGACACAAGAGAACAATTTGAGGTAGGAAAATAGCAGTTTTTAATTGTTCTATCTTATGCCTTAAAAAAAGTATTGTTAAAAAAACAATATGCTTCATTATCAAAAACTGGAATCAAAGAATTATATTAATTTCATGTAATGCCTAAAAACACTAAGCTTCACTAATCTCTACTACTTTTTCCAAATACCTTTATTCTTAAGCACTTTCAAGTAAAGAATCCACGCATAAATAGTTTACTGAATTTCTAATAATCATTTTAATAATGAAATATAATAATAAATTGTACATTAATATCAGAGCAAAACTAACATGGTAAAACTAAGAAAAATGCACAAAATGCTAAAAAACATAGATACTTAGTAGATGAAGAACACAATCAAACACAAAGAGAAGACATCAATGATCAAACACCAAAGAAATTCTGTTAACACAAATTGAATCAATACACATCAAATCCAAAACAAAAAATTCAATCAAAACACATTTAACACACACAGAAAGATGAATTTCAAATTGTACCTTATCTGGATGAAGATAAACTTTATCTCTAAAGATCAACACAACACCAGCTTCATCAAGAACACTCGCAAACGCCTTTGCTTCATCAACCGATTTCGCAACACCTGTACTCTCACACGCTTGCAAAAGATCCGAATAACCGATCACTTCTTTTCCTTCGGCACCGAACTTCGTCTTCAACGCCTCCACATTCACCAATCGCATCAGTTTCTTCGCCTCCGCAAACGATATTTCATCACCGTCATTCACATCTCGCCGCCGTCCTCCGCCATCGTCTCCGCCGGCGGAACTCGAAAACAAACAGTTACAGAGGCTGTAACTAGATTCGACGGAACCAACGGTTCTAGATCCGAATCTGTAAGGTTTAGACCGAATGATCGTTGAAGATAAGCCCTCTTTCAACAACAAAAACGAAGATCTCCACATCGTTGTTGTTCTGATTTCTGCACTCTCTCTGTATGTATGAATATATCTATATCTATCTGTATGTATATTGGTTTGGCATTTTTAGAAATTGATTGTGTTTAAATGCTTAAGAGTTTTAAGTTTACCAGTGGCTGAAGAATGTGTAGCCGGAATGTTGCCGGAAAGTCGGTTTTAGAAGGAGGAATTGATGAGAGAGAGAGCAATGGAGGAGAGAGAGTAACGGGCGGATGAGAAGATTTGACCGTTTAAATGGAAAGGGTTTCGAAGGTTTGGGGTTGTAGACGCGTGTCGCGCGTGGGATTCGGGGGCATGAATGCGTGTGCTACTGCTGCCCATTGGAGAATAGCGAGAATAGCGATGAGCCGACCTCGTAGAAATCTTTGGTTTAAAAAAAAGTCTTTTAAGATCGGAGCTCTAGCCTAGTGGTAATACTATGTCAGAGTTTCTCTGGATATAAGGGTTCAATTTCCACCAGCCGTTCAAAAAAAAAAAATCTTTGGATTTTTAAACTAATTATTATTTCGAATGTGGTATTGTAACAGTCTAACGTAAGAAAACACCGGTCCTGGTCATTGATGACGTAACTTAGAAGTAAAACATTAATTTCCGGCTTTACCTTACCTAGTCTTATTTGTATTTATCTTGCCTTTAGACGTAACATTGTCTTGCCTTTTCTGTCTGGTAACAAAGATAGTATAAAGTCTGCTCAAATTAACCCAGTACAAGTTAAGTACAGGCCCAATATGTTTAGTTCGGCTCATTCGAAAAAAGCTCATCTCCCCTCTATAAATAGAGGCTTAACCTCACATTTTCAGCCATCTCATTTGCAAGTAACAAGCCTTACTTAGCATCTTATCACTTCTACTCTCAATGGAGAATCATCTCCTTCTTCCTTGTGATGATTATTTAGTCCAGTCAAGGATCCTGGCTTCTTGACTGTCCTAGACGACCTCATGTTTGCCTTAATTCGGCCATCCCTTCAGAATAATCACATTGTCTTTAAGTGATCTTTAACTAACCTTTTATCTCTCATTTCTTGTATTAACTTACTCTTATAATCATATGTTATATATTCAAAGATAAATCACTGACTTGAGCGTCAGAGTGCCCGCGAGGTTAACCCTCTCGGGCCCTCTAACGTAGATCTCCTTTGTGTTGCAGTTAGGATCCACCCTAGGGATAGCAAGACATGGTATTAACCAACGAAAAGCCCGACCCGGACTCACCTACTTCAACAGTCGTAAAAGAATTGAATGTTAAACAAATATTTAGAGAATCGTTTGAATGGAAGCTTTTGTATGTTCATTTGTCTGTTTTAAAAATGAACGAACATGAACAAAAAAAATATAAATGAGCATGAATAAGAAATTTCATTAGTTTAGCCGTACGAACAAACGTGAATATAGGTAGCGATCATTCGTTTGTGTTCGTTAACGTTCGATAACGCGTTCGTTTTTTATGTTAATCCATTCATGAATTTTATAATTTTATTCTAATGATTAGTTTATTTCATTAATATTAAAATAGAAAGCTAGTTATTTGAAGTTTCTATCTCGTTATAAACTTAGTAATTTAAATCTTAAATTTATAATAATCGTATAAGTGCTTAAGTTTATATTAAGTAAGGCAATTATGTCTAATGTCTTGAATTAAGATTGCTAATTTTATTATTAAATAATATACATATGTTTATATGGTTCATGAACAAGTCAAATGTAAAGCGAACGAACAAGAGCAAATGTTCGGTCGTGCTTGTTTATTTCGTTTACCATAAGAGTCAAACATCTTAACCACATGAATGAATGTCCCTTAGATTACCAATTATTTTGAATGTAAGAACAATATTTTTTTAGCAATCAGGCTTATAATGTAGTTAATAATAATAATTATAATGTTATTGTTATTATTTATTATTTTCTTTGCGGTTCTAGTTGGAGATATATTTACAACACCTCATTGGGAACATCTGTGTCGAACTACGAATTATTGACAGCATTATATATACACGTATACTCAATTTAATATTAGTGTTTTCTGTCTACAAAATGCATTATCGATGGTACTAACATCGTTTAAAACTTATGTAGCAAAGTCCTCGTTTTTTGTTCGGTTTCCTTTTGTTTTTTAAGTAAACAAAAGTTTAAAATCAAAAAGCACTAATAATATGAATTGTTTTTTAAGTAAACAAAAGTTTAAAATCAAAAAGCACGATATGAATTAACGGTTTCTTAAGAATTTACAAAGTTTAAAATCAAAAAGTGTTAAAATAAGAAAAAGAAAAAATAAAAATAAATATTTATGGAAAACTACAAGGGATCAGAAACAAGATCATCATTTCCCAAAGTCAGCCTCTTGGCACTTACGTTGACAGCCATGCTCCAGCAATACAAATTAAAAGTCTTT
>WOUH02000001.1:4236507-4251316 GCA_009936405.2 Stevia rebaudiana
TACTTTTTCTCTCTCATATTCAATTAAATAATAATACTTTTTACCTTTTTCACTACTTTTTCTCTCTCCAATTTACTTTAATAAACAGTATTTCTCTATATTTACTAGTTTTATCAATTTATCTATATCTCTCTACTCGTAACCATTTTCAACCAATCTTTAGCTATCAAATACATAAAATCGCTAATAGTCATACAGAGCAGCTATATAATTGCTTAAACCCGTGACAGCGATATCCTAAACCTATTAAATCTTACTATTTAATCAGGAGAGTGTTCGAAATAATGCTTTGAAGTTTGAAGCTGCAAATCAATCGTCTTCGACCTATTTTCATCCAATTTTCGTATGAAGGTACTTTCTGCTTCTTTATCAGTGGTTCTTTGGGCGAACCATTTCACAATCACGAAACGAAATCAAGTTCAAACGCTTACGATTTCTTATGTTTGGTTAAACTAAAACCCTAGAAATAACATTACAGATCAACCCCTGATTCTACAATTTCGTAACTTTTTGTTCCTATTGGGTAAAAGTTTGGGCTTTTATAAGTTTTTAGTGCTAGATTAAGCAGAAGTGAAGTTAAAAGCAGTTTTATGGTATTGAATCATTTGCTTGTATAAATCTTTCAACACTCATCAAGTGTTTACAGTCATTTATGTTTTAGTTCGAAATGCTACAAAGTGATTGATAGTTATAGAAAAAAGTTTATTACTCTTTATATTGAATATTTGTGTCGTGTTCTTTTTGATGTCTTCATTTATGCTTTTAGCAACTTCAATCTTGAAGCTAAATAAGTTTAGTAAATGGTTATTATTACCAGCAATGTAGAAACATCAAACCCAAAAGTAAGAAGATAATTTATGTATTTTGTTTTAGAAAACTCACTTTCTACTCAATAACAACATGATAATATACAAGGAACAAGTATCATGTTACATTTATGCTCTTATTCATGATTGAACACCATATATTCATGAAGAAAGAGTATTGTATATATATATATATTTTAATAGATTTTCATCATCAATATTCTGCTAGCAACTCATTCAGTTTGTTGTCACAGGATCTTAATGGTTGAAAAATCAAATACAACATCAACTAAAACGATGGATCACATGTCAAATGCTTTTGCTTTGCTCGAAATGGATGTTGAGGATGATAAAATAGAGACAACTACCTCTGCTAATGATTCAAAGAAAGCAAATGGTATACGTGAATGTAATTTTTGAACCAATTTTGTGATTGCATTTTCCATGAAACGTTTCTAAAATCATTTCGTCTTTTAGCTGATTAATACATTTGGGTAAATTTAATATTGGTGGAATATTTATAAAAGGATTTAATTACTTATTTGTAAATTTTATTTGGTGATGCAGGTGACTCTAAGAAAGAAACTGATGGTCATAAAAACATATTAGAAGGAAATTATAGGTTGCCTCTTGTGTGGATTGACTTGGAAATGACAGGTGTTTATTTTTTATTTTTTTTGACCAAACAGTTAAGTTGGCCGAATGAGAAGTTGACCAAATCTGTATGTGCAGGATTGAATATTGAAGTAGATAGAATACTGGAGATTGCTTGTGTGATCACAGATGGAAAGTTGAACAAATCTGTAGAGGTAAGTTGATACACTCTTGACGTTTTTTATATTTTTATTTTTGTTACTTTGTGTATAGTTGTGAAGTTGAAACAGAAAATATAATATATAATATGACGAATTTGGTATGTTGAGACTGAAGAGAAAGACTGATGCTTCAATTTGTGATCAAAGTGCATAATGTAATCAATGACTTCTTCTATTGCAAATTAAAAACAATCTGTGTCAAGATTTTTCATTTTTCTTGATTTTGGTTGGTTTTATATTATGTTTTTTTTTCTCTGTAGTCTGCAAAGTAGTCATACAATTGTTAGTATTATATATGAAAGGATTCATATGTGAACCACTATATTTATTATATTTGTATAGGCCGTTTTTTTGATAATCATAATTTTGTTGAGAAGGGTAAAATGGGAATTTAATCCTAACCCACACCCTAATAACCATCCCATCAAAATGAGATGTACATGGTTCTTGTGGTTCTCAACAAAATTCTAATTTATTTGTGTATGCGTCTATATATTTGTCTGTTTGTTTGTTTGTTGTGTTCTTGTAGCTTGATTTGGGAATTTTATCATCATACCAATATTTAGTTTCATAGGATTTGATTATTTATATATTATTTTACTTAGGGTCCCGACTTGGTTATTAATCAAACAAAAAAGTGTCTTGATGATATGGGAGAATGGTGTCAGAATCATCATGCAGCAAGCGGTAAGTAGCCTTTAACTTGTTTTTATTAAAATAATATTACAAACAAACGTACCCAGTAAAATCCTACTTATAGCAGTAGCTATTGGTCTGGTTTCAGGACTTATTTAAATCATATAATTTTTTGTAATTTTTAGTAAATATTATTTTGCACTGTAAATAGGTTTAACAGAAAGAGTTATCCAAAGTACCATTAGTGAAAAAGAAGCTGAACAACAGGTACTCAAGTCTGTAAAACCTCATTTTTGGTTGCTTTTATTCTTCTCATATGCATTATGCAAATACCTACATAGAATAATAAATTAATAATCATAAAGAACTGCTATAAATTTTATACTTTATAGTTTATAATTTTCGGGGCAATTTCTGTCACTCAATAGTAATGTGCATCTCTACATATTTTCTTTATTGTGGTTGTTACTTTTTCCATTGTGATTATTTTCTTTTAGAATATTATATATTCTTGTAAATTCAGTGGTGTATAAATCAGCTCTCATAGAGAAATTGGACTGAGTTTTTTTGTTTTGTTTTGTTTTGTTTTATCTGTAATTAAAATCTTATATTTATTGTAGGTTATTGAATTTGTCAAGAAACATGTGGGCACATATACTCCTATGCTTGCAGGAAACTCGGTTTATGTTGATTTTATGTTCTTGAAGGTAAAAAATGGGCAATTACACGAGTATATAATTTGTAGAAATAACTACTTGACAGTTGATATTAGAGGTAAAAAAAATGGGCAAGTTGGGTAACTGGTCAAGAAATAATTACAAATTTTTAGAATCAATTAATTTAGGAGAATTTGCCAATTTTTTTTCTTTTTGTTAGATATTTCTTAAGGTAAAATCAAATTATTATTATTAATATTATTATAATTATTGTTATTATTATTATTATTTATTTGTATTCTTTTGCAGAAATACATGCCTGATTTGGCTAGTCTTTTCTCTCACGTAGTCGTTGATGTCAGCAGCATTAACGCCTTATGTGTCCGTTGGTACCCTAAAGGTGTGTATTTACCCTTACTCCAATATTTATTTAAAGATTAAAAATATTATTATTGTAATAATATTGTTCTTATAATCATAATTATTTAAAATAAGAACAGACAAAAGTAGGGCTTGAGGGTCAACCCGAGACGGAGTGTTATGACATTTCTTAAATTTCTAAAAAATATCTTATTTAATTACTTTTGTATCATTGTATGTATAAATAGCATTCATAATTATTATATCACAATAGTTTAGCCAATAAATGAGTTAATGTTCCACTACTTATTCACTCTATATCACAGATTGGTATATTTGCTTATTTCTTGGAGAACATAATTTATAATTACTGTCAAAATCTTTAAATTTTTGGTTCAGTGTAACAATATTACTCTTATAATCAATCACAAGGTCAACCCGAACCGTAATGTTATAACTTTTTATTTAATTACTTGGGAATATTTTTTTTATTATTTACAGATAAAAAGAGAGCTCCAAAGAAGGAGAAGAAACACCGAGCAATGGATGATATTAAAGAAAGCATCGCAGAACTCAAATACTACAAGGAAAATGTATTCAAATCACTAAGATCTAAGAATTGAAACATCAATTGTCAGAATTATTTATGCTGCAAAATCGGGTTTTCATGTTTGTGAAAAAAAAACGACCTCAACATCCGCAAGCACCGGTCATTTTTTTTTATGATTCTGGCTTTTGTTTGCAGCTTGCATTTTGTAAAAATACCATGATCTATAACCAAGTGGATTCTTCAGAATGCTTTTGGTGGTATATTGAACGGTTCAAAACTGAAATTGTGTCAAAAACGGGTCTGTTTGGTTTGCATGCAAACGTTTTTATTTTATTTTTATTTTTACTTTTTCTTGAAATGTTTTTAAATATTAAGTGACTTATTGACTCTGTTTTGTTGCTACATTGTTTGTTGAGGTCGGGTGTTAGAGTTGTACCACCAGATTCCAAACTCAAGATAGAGTTGTAAACAATGCTTTAAATTATTTAGAATTCAAACCCATATTGCATATGACTAATCGAAAACAATGTTGGTGGTATGAAAATGCAAGGATGATTGTAAATGTTGATTTAGTTGAAATGAAAACATGTGTTTTTAAAGGATAAACGCATTCTTATTGTGGCAGTCAGCTACTGATTGTGTTTTTAAGCTATTTCAGCATTTGCGTTGGAGATGTTCGACAAAAATACTAACGGAAAAAAAATAGTAAATTACTTGTTATGTCCTTTAAATTATTCTAACTTGTTACAATTATGTAACTTTAATAATTGCTAGGAGTTCTTTTTCTGAAAATTTTGCACCTATTGAATCCTTTCTCCCAACATGTGTTAATTTTTCTTTTAACTTCAGGGTAAAATGTCCATATTGTTCAAAGAACATATAGTCATAATAGCTTTTAAAAAGTTGAAAAAAAGATTGTTTTGGTCACCAAGAAAGTTTAAAATGTCAATGAGCCAAACATAAACTCAAGTTAAAAAGATATATCTTGCATGGTTCTTGTTCTATAGATAATGAAGCATTTAAATTGTTTTAATTGATCCAAATATATAATCATAATAATTATAATCAAACTAAAACAAAGTAGGAGTGTTCTTCGTCATCCAAACGCCACACGTCGTAGTGATTAATTAATTAAAGGAAGCATGCTTGATTTGTGAAAATGGGTATAACTTCCTTCATTATCTTGAATTGATCATCAATTTGAGGATTCAGTCACCTTGAAGATCTCATAAACTGCTGAAAAATCAAGATCTCCTAATCCAATGCTTCTAGCCTTCTTGAATGCCTACATTTTAATAATAAATAAAAATAAACAAACAATTAAAAATTAATTTTAAAATATATATTTTTTAACAATCAGAAGTTGCATCTCTCTTGTCTGTTTACATATCAAGTAAACATCTCATACTTTCTTCATCCCTTTAAAGGACAACACATGCTCAATTAATGAAAAAAAAATTAACGATGGCAGATTAGAGGCGGCAGATGGTTTACCTCATTGGCGGCAGCCGCCACCGGCATTGAAACCGCATTGTCATCACCAAGTGCAAGAGCCAATCTCATGTCTTTTTGCTGATGTTTTAATGGAAATGCAGTGTTGTAATTGCATGACATCATTGATGGTCCTTTCATTTTAAACATTGGGTTAGCAATTGCACCAAGATCCTGCAACAAGATTCATTTACCATTTTACCCCCAAAAAATGCATAAGTTATTTGTTTTTTTACATTTCTATTGTATGTATCAATAATAAATAACTTAGAAATTGGAGTAACATGTTTGGATACTAAGTGTTTTAAGTGACACGTTTCGGTTTTATGTTTTTAGTTTCGTAACGAGTTTAGGTATGAAGGCTAACTTCCGATAACTATTCCGTTAAATTAGGGTGACATGACCAACATACCCTTTGACTTTTTGAATAGTCAAAAGTCTTCAACCATTGATTTTTTGAATAGTCAAAGTCTTCAACCATTGATTTTTTTAATAGTCAAAGTCTTTAAGCTTTGATATTTTGAATAGTCAAAGTCTTTAACGGAAAAGTTAACAGGATTAGCCTTAATATCCAAACTCATAAAGAACTGAAAACATAAAACCCAAACCTGTTATTTTTTATAAACCTCAGGGACCATCTGTGTAATTAACTATAGAAATAATCACAAATTATATGATAACAAGCGTCATAACTAGTTTAGCAACAATATATACCTAACTTAAATTATTTTTTTAATATTGGTTTGGAATGGTGGCTGTGGTAGGAAGTTGGAACAAATTGAGTTATGCCCATTTTTTTTTAATTTTTTAAAAATTAAACTTTCTTTCTCCAAAAAATTATTTGCAAAGATAATTTCACTTTTAGTTTGTAAAAAGATTTAAAATAATGAAATTTAGAACCAACATTAAAATTTTGTTATTTTACCAAAACTTCTAAAAGAGTATTAGGGCTTAGTCCACTTTTGTCAGCAAGTACAAGTCCCTCTGAAAAGGCATTCATCATACTGCAAAAAAACATAAAACCAATAAAATAAAATAAGCAATTTTATATAAAGAAATAAAACCAGAAAATTTAATAACCAGTAAATTAAATGTAAGTATAGTTAATACTGAATAAATTAAATAGTCAAATATCTAATATATAAATTTTATTCTAATAATTTATTGAAACTTACTAAATCATACAAAGATATAAACTATATCTTATCTTAAAATTCAATTTAATAATTCTTAAATCCTGATTATTTCTTGATTGACCAATGGTTGATGAAATCTAACATACAAATCAACATCGAAACTGCTGGTTTACAACAGATTCGATTTCAAAGCGTGTAATACATGGATTTCTAACTTAGTTTCTTATTAAAAAAAAAACTAAAAATAATAAAAGACATACCTGCCCATAATCATGTTGACAACAAGTTTCATTTTTGCTCCATTTCCAACTTCTCCCAAATAAAATGATTTCTTCCCCAAAACATCAAAAACAGGAAGAATGCCATCATACAGTACCTACATGCACAAAGATATCGATTAAAAATTAATACTAAAAAAATAAAAATGAAAAAGTCGATATTTTTTAATGAGTAGATCAAATGAAGTGTTTTTGACATTAAGTTCAACAAACCAGTGCTGTAATTTTTAAGAATTACAAAATAGAAAGAAGTAACAAGAGGGGATATTTCAACCTGTTATGTGTAAACGGGTCAGTTTGGGTTATGTTTTATTTAAAAAAAATGGTAAAATTAAAATATTAGCTAATAAGGAATTGGGTCCAACGGTTTATAATTTACATACTCAATTTTTAAAAGCACCCAAAATAGCTGTCTTAAAAATATTTAATCATTGATCAAACATAAGTTTTTGTAATAACGCTTAATATATTATTATTTATGAGATTTCAAAATGTAATTTTTTATTAATAATATACCTTCTCCCCTGCAGCAAGGATTATTAATTGTCCATCTTCTGCTGGTTTTTTGCTACCTGAAACTGGAGCTTCAAGAAATACCCCTTTCTTCGCGTTTACCGCCTGAAATATTCAAAAATATATATATTATTAATCGTGGAAAATGGGCAGGTCAAGGGTTCAGTTAAAATTTACAAATAATCAGCTTGTTTGATATAAAATTATTCAAAAAAATATATTATTCAATGATGAAATGAATACAGTTTAAAAGATTTAAATAAAGTTCTAAAAAAAACTAAACCTTTTGGATTCTGTATCAATCAATAATGAAACTAACAAATGTAGAAAAATGCAACTTAAACCTCGCTAATTTTTATTGAAGTTTCAGCATCAACCGTCGACATGTCAATATAACCTTTACCGTCGCATATTTCCTCAAGAATCCCACCTTTATCAAATACCACCTAAAAAATAAATATGAGATTAAGAGAAGGGTAATTAGGTAAATAATTTTTTACCCTTTCATAATCAGTTTTGTTGCAACTGGTAGCATCCTAATTACCCAAAAGTAATTTGACCATTAGATGATAGGATAATCAGAAGCAAAATCTGTTTTCAGATATTACAAAATTGATTATAATAAAATATGTTTAAAAATCACACCAAAACATCCCCTATTTGAAAAGATGATAAAATATATTATGATCTATAGAAACAGAAAAATAATAATAATATAATTAATTTTTTTATACTTACAGAAAGAGCTGCAGCTGGATCTGATAACATCCCAATAGTGAATTTGCATTTCTTAACAACTGTTGCAGGACTTTCCTCTACAAAAGCACCATGCTCTTTTAACTCATCACACTGCAAAAATAATAAAAATAATAAATAATAAATAACCACGGCCCCTTTTTAATACAATCTTTATTCTCTGTTTTCTAGTTATGTTTCCAAAATAGAGTAAAACAAGTTGACATTGGTGTTTAGCAACAGTTTTTAAACTCAGAAAACTAATATTAGTTAGTAATTTTTTTTATTTTTTATTTGGTAAACTTCACAATCTAAATAAAACACAATTTGTATGTATCATGTTCTGATTTTAATTTATAATTTTGTATAATCAGCATATCCAAACAGCCCTTTAACTTCATACTAACAAAGTAACAAGAAATATTACTACTCAAGAAAGCATAAATTCATACATTGATCTTCAAATTAGACCATAACCATAGCTAAAAGTGAAACATTAAAAATCCACAAATACAATCACTATAAGCTAATAATATTCAAGATCAATACTAGATTCGAAAGCATGAACATGGTATTACAAAATCAATCGACAAATAGACTCAAATGCACAAAATATCCATCTCAAATCGTTGAAAAATACCTTAAACCAATAGAATCCAATATCAAACCATCAACCATCGAAATCATCCAGAAATTAAACATAAATTAAATAATCAATAACAGATTCACATACCTTGGAAAGAGTGCGATTCCAAACATGGACTTTATATCCATGACGAATCAAGTTCATCGCCATAGCTTTCCCCATGATTCCCATCCCCAAAAACCCAATCTCCATGATTTTTTGTTGATTTTTTACTTCCGATCAACTACTGATCTTCAAAACCCTTCACTGAATACTCAAATAAATTGCTTATTAAAATTATCAAAAGTAGTAAACAATAACGCTGTCTCGCTCACTCACGGAGTGATGGCATTTGAAAATATTTTTTTCTTGTCGATTGCAATCGTCGCTCATCTTCCACTCATTTTCTGTCTTATTTTTTTAATTCTTAAATGATTATTGGTCCAGTTTTCACTGGGCTTTGGGTTTTCCCGGAATATTGGAGTTCTTGATGATTACTGGTCCAAAATTTCTGTTCTTGATTGGGCCTGGACTACTTCGTAATTTCGTATTGGTGTCTGGTCACTCTGGTCTGGTGTGTGCAAACAATGCCGGTTTAAAACCGACATTAAGTACTTGACCCCAATCATATTCTTAAACCGGTTTAAGGTGAAAGATTTTTTAATCGAAGGTTTCTAATCTGGTATGTTGAATCCAGTTTCAAATCCTGAATGACCGCTTTATATAAGTTTACTCAATCCAGCCCGATTTAAACCTGAACTCCTCTCTGAAATTCAGTAGTACCGGTCGATTCGATTTAAAAGATTATTAAAACCCGTTATTGTAGTATCGAAACTTTCAGATCTACCATTTACAAATAATTTCTTATAATATTCCTGGACAATATTGGTTGCCAAATAGATAAAGTGATGCTGATAAGAAATTTATTATCTATCATAAATATGTTGCTTGATATTTTTATCAAAAGGACCACTGTGACACCACATGATAAATAGAGACAAAAATCTTGCTGACTGTTAGTTTGTCACTATTGTGAATGAACACTCATAAGGGCCTTACATATTATCATAGATATACTACATATATATTATCATAGATATATATGTAGCTTGATATTTATTTGTAAATCCGTGTAGTTAGGTGGATTGAACCAAATCCATGGCGGGTGGTGAAGCGGAAGGCGTCTCGTTAGAGTTTACGCCTACATGGGTTGTCGCCGCAGTGTGTACAGTTATTGTCGGGATCTCTCTCGCGGTTGAGCGTCTACTTCATTACACGGGCAAGGTTAATTTGTTCTTGAATTTTGTTCATTTTTTTCACTAACAATTTTCTTCTAAATCTCATCTAATCTCATAATATGTATTTGAATACACACCACTTTTATAAAAGATAATTATTGGTTGTTTTTTTGGTGTTATAAAGTAAAGTTTGGTTGTAAAAGCCACTAAAGGAGAAGGGTCAAAAGCCACTCTTTCAAGCCTTGCAAAAGATCAAAGAAGGTATAATCCTTTCTTTTTCGTCGGTGATATTGTCACAGTCATCTGATGATTATTGATTAGCATACGTCGCACTACTAAAGTTCTTGGGATTTATACATGTTTTTTTTTTATATATTGTGTGTAGAGTTGATGCTTTTGGGCTTTATTTCTCTTTTATTAACTGTTTTTCAATCAAGAATTGTCAAGATTTGTGTAAAGGAGAGTTTAATGAAACACCTTCTTCCATGTGCATTGAGTGATAAAAAAGATGCCTCGTATGCTAAACTCGAGGGCACGTCTAATATTCGTCACTTACTTGCGGAAGAAGCAACCGTTGCGGGTTATTGTGCTTCAAAGGTAACAAATCGATCTAGATCGTATACATAACTACAACACAATCACGTGTTTACGACTAAAACAAAAGTTTCAAACCCTTGACATTGGCCAGAAATCACAATGGTTGTAATAGCAAAATTGGGAGTGTTACGGTCGCAGAAAAATGATTTAAATTAAAAAAAAAAAACTAATATTTTGTTGCAAAGCACCGGTTAAAATATAAAAAAATAAATAAATAGACATGCAATAAATGCGGTCACAAATCATCACTAATATACTGTCGTAAACCAAACACAAATTTTCACGACGGAAGTTGTTAACCATTTACTTTCTATTTCTATTTCTATTTCTATTTCTATTTCGACGTAAAAATTTTATACTTTATACACAAGCTAAAAAGAAAATTTAGTCGTAATTGCTTATTGTGACTGAAATGAAAGTCACAATTACTCAGTTTCGTAGTAGTGGATGATGTCTTCGTTTTGGTTTTAATCAATAATAATATTCTTATAAGTTCATGACAAAAACATACATATACTTTATGTACTTACAGAACAAGGTGCCGCTTCTATCTCTTGAAGCATTGCATCATTTACACATATTTATTTTTGTTCTGGCGGTCGTGCACGTGACATTCTCTGTTCTTACGGTTGTATTTGGTGTGGCTAAGGTTCGTAAAAAGTTAATACAATTTATTATCTTTTTTACTTATTATGAGCATAGAGGCAAGTAGAGAATGATAAGAACAACATAGATATTTGTACCTATTGATTTTATCATTTTAATATGCCACATAAGATTAGTTTTTAACCATCTTTTTCTCTCTCACTACGTGAATATGTGATTATAATTATCTCTCATGTACTAAGTGTAACGGAATTCGTTGTGTAGTTAAAAGTAAGACAAATTTAACAAAATGGTCATTGACCAAATGACCAATACTAATTTTTATTATGGTCATTACTAAATTTTATTATAGTTATTGACTTTCAACCCACAAGTCTCATAATCAAAGACATCAGGAGGTTAAAGACGTTTATCATGTATGATGAATTTCTTTGATAATATTACATGAATTTCAATGTTAATAGGGAGGCTAATTCTCTAGGCTGAACAATGAACATCATACAAGTCCAAAATTTTGTTTTCTGATCGGCTGATTTATTGATCATTATAGACTAAATTTTCATGTCCATTTTAGAGAAAAGATGATCAACTTTGTCTATTTCAGTAAATTTCACTTTTGTAATAATTATTATTAAAAATTGTTATTTGTTAAACACATATATCAAAATTATAATATAATTTGTTTTTACAGTGATGTATATTATTAGTATTATTATCATGACTTAGATACGAGAATGGAAGCACTGGGAAGAATCAACCACGAAAGATAACTTTGACCCCTCAGAGGGTAAGGGTTGAAACTTGAAATTAAAATGATTAAAATTTTCTTGAATTTAGTGAACATTTTCTCTAAATTTACACAAATTGATGAGTGTACGTAGTTTTTAATCATATTTAATGGATGTTATGTACAGTTCTAAAGCGGAAAGTCACACGTGTAAAAGATCATGACTTTATTAGGAACCGTTTTGTTGGTTTTGGCAAACGTTCAGCCATTAGAGGTTGGCTGGTAAGTTCAGTTACACAATTAAAATTTAAAAATATCATTGTGACTCTTAAAAATGTTTATAAGAACGGTTTTCACTGTTGCTTAAAACGTTATTGCAACTGACATTTGTCCCATTATTTTACCATAATGTTTTTTTACCAACATTGGTGGTATATATATTGGTTTCATATGTTGTGTGTCTCAATTCTCAAATGGTTATGGTTGCATATATTATAGTCACAACGCGAGTTTGCACGTAATTTATGGAATTAATATTAATCAATACTTAAAGTTGAGTATATCAAACCATTTCAATGTTAATTTTTTTACAGCGTTCTTTCTTCAAGCAATTCTATGGATCCGTCACTAAGTCAGATTATGTAGCATTGCGTTTGGGATTCATAAAAGTAAGGATTTGAATTGATATTATGTAGTTTTCGTAATATCATCGTCTTATTTTGTTGAGTTTTTGGTCTTTTTTAGACCCATTGCAAGGCAAACCCGAAGTTCAATTTTCACAAATACATGATACGGGCTTTGGAAGATGATTTTAGAAAAGTCGTGGGAATCAGGCAAGTGAATACTTTACAACATAATCAGTGTTCTAAATACTTAACCAAGAACATAACCGGATTGGTTGAGTCCATTTGAACCAGTAAACCAAAATGGTTGGTTGGACTGGATTTTTTTAAAAAAGAAAAAAAGGAAGAAAATATTACTTTTTTTTTCAAAGAATCTCGTTTTAAGACATATTATAGTTATTTTAAGAGTCATATATTGTTAACATTGCAAATCCACTAGAAATAGTAAAATAGTTTCATCTTTGGTTTTGTATTATTTGGTTTTAAATTTACTTTATAATGTCATATAGTTTTGTAAACAAGTTTATCTAAGGTTTTATAGTACAAGACTCTCTATATATCATATTCTTGACATTTTTTAAATTATAAAGCCACCTCTTTGACCCTCAAAAGTCAAAGTATTTGAGAAAGATCATCTCATGGAGTTATGGGTTCATTTGAATAAGTTTTTTTTTTTATATTTGTTTTAATATTGGTTGCAGCTGGTATCTTTGGGCATTCGTGGTCATATTCTTGTTGCTGAACATTAATGGTATGCAACCACATTTATCTTACTAAATACTAACCATTTCTCAAAGTTTATAATATGTTTTCATGCGCCTCGTTTTAAAGATATCGAATTAACCGCGCAAAACATAAATCACCAAAAGAAAATTGTTAAAACGAAACGTGTTGAACAAGTTGAAAGTCGTCCAGAGTGTATTTATCTAAAGATTCTTCATACCATCTTTGATATTTTTGTAGGTTTGCATGTATACTTTTGGATAGCTTTCCTCCCTTTACTTGTAATTACACTACCTCATATCTTACCATTGGTCAATAACGCGCTATAATCAATTTTTATTATTTGGTTAAACATATTCTTCTTCTAATTAACTCATTAGTTTTATTTTTTTAAAAATAACCAGCTTCTACTTGCTGTGGGAACAAAGCTTGTGCACATAATTATTGAGTTAGCTCATGAAGTTGCTGAAAAACATGAAGCCATCGAAGGTGAATTAGTTGTTCAACCGTCGGATGATCATTTTTGGTTTCAACGGCCCAGAATCGTGCTTTTTCTCATACATTTTATCCTCTTTCAAAATGCATTTGAGATTGCATTCTTCTTTTGGATTTGGGTTCAATATGGCTTTGATTCATGCATCATGGGGAAAGTGGCCTACATTATCCCTCGGTTAATCATCGGGTAAATTATATATTATGATCATTTTTATTGTACGTATATACATCCCACAATCGGTTAATTCGGTTCTGGTCCGACCTGGGCGCAGAGCCCGGCCCAGTAATGCTTACAAAGGATCTTTGGGCTCATCTAGTTTTGTTTCTGGCTAATATAGATGTAGCTAAAGTTGGGGAAAAACGGTTCTAGAACCGGACCCGACTACCCTACACGATACCGGACCGTACCTGGTTCAACTCGAACCGCCGGGTAAAGACGGTTTCAGTTTCTCTGAGAAAACATAAGCGGAACCAAACCGGAACTTTCGAAACATGTTCCACCTCTACCCGCCTAGAACCAGAACTGTACGGGCCAAAAACCGATAAAAACCAGGCCAAACCAGTCAAAAACCCAAATCTACCTAGAGCCGGTTCCCTCTTTACCTGGTTCTTTGACTTTGTTGACCAAAACCGGAACCGATTCTGAAGTTGCTCAAAATATGTTTTTTTTTTTTTTTTCAGGGTGTTTATCCAGGTTTTGTGTAGTTATAGCACTCTACCACTTTACGCCCTCGTGACACAGGTATTTCATTTCAAGATCCAATCTTTTTCACGTATAAAACCATGATTTTCAAAACAATATGATTCATTCTTTGAAAAAACAAATTCTAGATGGGAACACATTTCAAGAAGTCAATATTTGAAGAGCATATACAGGCCAAAGTTGTGGGTTGGGCTCTACATGCCAAGAAAAAGATGGCCCAGAACAACGGGACCAATGACCCGGTCCAAGGTGGCCCAAGCTCATCCGCCTCTACCGCTGCCTCTGCTTTTAAGGGTATTCAAATTGGTAAAATTAATCAAAACCAACAGTCGTAAACTACAATGATTTGTAACATATGACATGATTATAGTAAACCATATAGCAATTTTTTTCATTTGAATGATTTTGGAGTTTGATTTGCAACCATTCACGGTGACATTTGAAGTATGCTTGATGGTTGGTAAACCTTATTTTGATTTAGATGCCCTTTTATTTT